>JAWZYT010000267.1:242500-304914 GCA_034508575.1 Petrolisthes manimaculis
CATAGAGCTCCAGTAAGGGCCCTCAAATGTTTTAAAACTACGGGTGTTAGTGTGTCTTGTCTTTGTGAATACTCTACTTTCATTAGTCTGTCTGATTCTCTTTGTTTATGTGCTTCTGTATAATATGTTCCAACTTCATTAAGGGTTGTAGGCAAGAATACCCGCCGTAGTGTTGACGGTGGCTTGTTACCGGTACGATGACCCTATAGACACACTACAGGGCCATCGTATCAACACCACTCCTATTCTCACCTACCACCCTTTCACCCGTAGTTTTAAAACATTTGAGGGCCCTTACTGGAGCTCTATGAATTCTCCAAATAATCCAGGCCACAAAACGCTTCAGTGTTTCTAATAGGGAATCTGTTGCCTGGAGTAGTTTGGAGAATTCATAGAGCTCCAGTAAGGGCCCTCAATTTTGTTTAAATTACGAGTGTTTGGCTACAATGCTGGAGAGCCATGATGCGAGAACACTGCCAATGTCTGTTGATGTCACACTGTTTGGAGAGAAGTGGTCCTGTTGTGAGATGAGTGGTCCTGTTGTGAGATGAGTGGTTCTGTTTTGAGATATGGGGTTCTGTTGTGAGATATGGGGTTCTGTTTGAGATATGGGATTCTGTTTTGAGATATGGGGTTCTGTTGGAGAGAAGTGGTCCTGTTTGGAGATATGGGGTTCTGTTGTGAGAGGAGGGGTTCTGTTTTGAGATGAATGGTTCATTTTTGAGATAATATGAGGTTCAGTTTTGAGATATGGGGTGATCTTCAATGAGGGACTGAGTGTATAATGAAGTGATAAATATAAGTATTAACAAATTAACTGATTGTAATATCGTGTGTTTTACAGTCGAGTATAAATGTTTGTATCTTGAGACCAACTATAATTTCCTAAGTGCAGTTTCCTCTGTTGCATGTTGTTCCATTCTAAAGGGGCATAAGTCTAACTGTATAGTAACAGTGTTGTTGATGGTAAGACTAAACCACTACCAACTGATTCGGAATATTTTTACAAGTTGCCACAATTCGATTTCGATTTTTTTTTTACTATTACCAGTGTTTATATTTCACTATTACAAACAACTTTTCTATATACCATTTCTTCTGCAAATGCTGCATAACAGTAGTTACCTCTTATAGTTAGGTCCCGGTAGTCTGCCCAAGTTAGGTCCCGGTAGTGTGTCCCAGTCCAGATTAGGTTAGGTCCCGGTAGTGAGTCCCAGTCCAGATTAGGTTAGGTTAGGTCCCGGTAGTGTGTCCCAGTCTAGATTAGGTTAGGTTAGGTCCCGGTAGTGTGTCCCAGTCCAGATTAGATTAGGTTAGGTTAGGTCCCGGTAGTGTGTCCCAGTCCAGATTAGGTTAGGTCAGATCAGGTGAGGTCTGACTAATTTCTACTGTATATTTTTTACTACTTAGGTCCCGGTAGTCTGCCCAGGTTAGGTCCCGGTAGTCTGCCCTGGTTAGGTCCCGGTAGTCTGCCCCGGTTAGGTCCCGGTAGTCTGCCCTGGTTAGGTCCCGGTAGTCTGCCCCGGTTAGGTCCCGGTAGTCTGCCCTGGTTAGGTCCTGGTAGTCACACTAAATCCTTCTAGGAAATATATTTTTTTCCAGTGAAATCGTGTTATGGCAACTTGTAAAAATTTACCACCGATTCCTTCTAGTTATTCCAAGCAACTGGATGCCATTATGTTTATTCATTGGTTCTGTTTTCTGACTCTTATAGGAGGAATCAAATCACTTCACTCTTACCTAAAGAATATTATACTATACTCCCTTATGTGTCTTGTTATGATTTATTATTATGTACATTGGTTTGAAAATAATATGCATTATCCATTAGCATAGTGTATTGTCTAAGTGTAATATATGTGTGTATATATATGTATATATTTAAATCTCTTGAGTCAGTTTAAATATGGAATAATTTATTTACATTTACAGTTCATGAATATACTTTGATAATAATTATTGTTCATAGATTTAGAGTATTAATTATTATGTTTCATATGCAAACCATAATGTTAATTAATTTTATAGTAATCTAATACAGAATATCATGATTATTGAGCAAAATTTTATTTTTGGTAAATCTAGTTTGCATAAATCTGAAATCTCCAGTTATATTTTGATTAATTATAATTTGTTTGTTCGTGTGTGTGTGTGTGTGTGTGTGTGTGTGTGTACAGGGAGAGCGGCGTGAGGAGTGAGAAGGTGTCACTACCCCACACCATCACTGAGTGGGTAGGAAAGGCAGTGTGTGTTCACCAAGAGAAAGGTTTAGGTGTGTCGAGTACAGCCTCCATCACCACCTTCACTCCCTTCTTCATTGACCTCACTCTGCCTCCCTCAGTCAAGCGAGGCGAAATTCTCAACGTCAAGATATCCGTGTTTAACTATTTGGATGCTGACCTTCCAGTGAGTGTATAGTCTATTGTGTATGTATAGTCTGTTGTGTATGTATGATTGATTGATTGATTGATCGGTATTAGGCGCCGCAACATCGAGGTCCTATAGCGCCAGAAAAAGGTGATAGAGAGGCGAGTGTATGTATGAGTTAATAGTCTGTTGTGTATGTATAGTCTGTTGTGTATGTATGAGTTAATAGTGTGTTGTTTATGTATAGTCGCCAAAAAAAAACTATCAACACCACATACCCTTACATTGAAATTTAAAAGAATGGCGTGGTAAGGTTGGTATCCTTGGTGTGTGTGTGTGGTAAGGTTGGTATCCTTAGTGTGTGTGTGGTAAGGTTGGTATCCTGGATGTGTGTGTGTGGTAAGGTTGGTATCCTTGGTGTGTGTGTGTGGTAAGGTTGGTATCCTTAGTGTGTGTGTGGTAAGGTTGGTATCCTTAGTGTGTGTGTGTGGTAAGGTTGGTATCCTTGGTGTGTGTGGTAAGGATGGTATCCTTGATGTGTGTGTGTGGTAAGGTTGGTATCCTGGATGTGTGTGTGGTAAGGTTGGTATCCTTGGTGTATGTCACGGTTGTCAAATTGGAAATCAGTCTCATTACAAAACTCCTCAATTTTTATTATCAATCTACACTTTTCATTGTCAAATTATTAAAGCAAGAATTATATATATACAATAATTATATCGCCTTAAAAATAACACTAGTCTATGTTATGTAGAATCATTAGATGAATTTGTTGAATCCTATGTAAAGTTTTGGTAATAATAACACAGTACACGTTGTAGGTTCTTATCTCTAACAACTTATTTCATAATAACATATGAAGGAATAACATAAGTATATCATTAAGGCTTAGAGCTATTACAAAATTCTCTTTCCTGCTTTATCCTACAAAATACATTCAGTATATTCGTCCCGGTTCATTAAGATTTTAATATTCTCTAATTAGGGAAAGAATAATAAGTGATAAAAAGCAATTATTATTTACAAATTATTGTTGAAAACTGAACGTGTCTGAGTATCTCAGAACAAGAGGAGAAAACTTTGAATTCTCACAGTAGAAACAAAAGTATTGGTTAGGGAAACACACACGTCCTTCCCCTCCGACTATCAACATCATACTGAGGTGCCCAAGGTGCGGCGGTGAGGTGGTGTATGTGTAGTCAGGAATACCAACCCTACATAGCACTGTCCATAAGGGTGGTAGTGATATGTAGAGTCCTATTCAAAGGTCCTGTATTGGGTGAATGAAAGCGAGTCATTTGGTTAATCTTATGAACCAACAACAGCTTTGTTTTGGTCTTATCATTTGAGACTGTTTCATTTGAAGGTGTTGCATGATAATTGATTGTGACTGTACATTAATTTACTCATTACAAAATCTCTTATTTGACGATCCTTCCTTTTCTTTAGCGCCTCTCTATCACCTTCTCTTTCCTTCTCAATTCTTTAACTGTCCCACTTCTCCTTTTATTTCTTTGGTGTTTGCTGTCTCACTTCTCTATCATGTTGTCCTACAGGCTCTTTCATCCTCAAATCAAATCTATAATTCTCACTGAAAAAAAATAAGATTAAAAAAGACACAGCAGATATTATAAGTAAAGTATATTGTAGGTTTATTATTATTATTACACATCTTTAATTAATGTTAGTTATAGTTATTATGTTGTTACGTATAATAACTTTCTCATTCATGCATTCTACAAATTATTCTAATTTTATATTTGCATATAAATTGTGTTGAATGTTACCTATACTCTGTTCAAAACTTGTTCCATTTTCCTCTATCTATCTGTCTCTATTTCTATCTATATATTTATATCTATATCTATTTATATCTATATCTTTCTATCTATCTCTTATCTGTCTATCTATCTATCTATCTATCTATCTATCTATCTATCTATCTATCTATCTATCTATCTATCTATCTATCTATCTATCTATCTATCTATCTATCTATCTATCTATCTATCTATCTATCTATCTATCTATTTCTATCTATCTAAGCATAAGAGGCCAGCGGAACACAAGTTTTGAACAGACTATAGCTATAGTTTTCATAGTGTTGTATATTATAATGTTGATGACACATACTGTAGCTTTGTTGTTGTAGAGGTATACAGGTAGTTGTAAGTTCTCATTCAGTTTTCATTCAGTTTTCCCACTACTGTACATCAGATAATCCTTCCTTCCTTAAAATGAAATTGTTTTGTTGTTAAATAGGAAGGCTAGTGATTCCTTCACACCATCCTAGGAAATAAATCACTTCAATGTGTGTGTGTGTGTGAATAAAGTATATGTGTGTGTGTGTGTGTGTGAATAAAGTATGTGTGTGTGTGTGTGTGAATAAAGTATATGTGTGTGTGTGAATAAAGTATATGTGTGTGTGTGTGTGTGTGAATAAAGTATATGTGTGTGTGTGTGTGTGTGTGTGTGTGTGTGTAATACAGTACACTACCATCCCCCATCACAGGTCAAGGTGGTACTCGAACCCAGCGCCGAGTACGACATAATAGAGGCACCACCGACGGGTACAGGAGCAGGAGGAGAAGCAGAAGCAGAAGGAGGAGTGGAGACAATGGGACTTGTTGGTATTGGTCAGCGGAGGTCGTGTATACCAGCTCAAGACAAGACAGTACACACGGTCAAACTGAAACCCAACACACTCGGGGACGTCAATATCACCGTGTGGGCCGAAGTCGACCCCCTCTACCCAGACCAGTGTGGACCAGAGTATGTCCTGAGTAAGAGGTGAGTCATGAGTAAAATAAAGTAAGAGGTGAGTCCTGAGTAAAGTAAAGTAAAGTAAGAGGTGAGTCATGAGTCAAGTAAAGTAAGAGGTGAGTCATGAGTAAAGTAAAGTAAGAGATGAGTCATGAGTAAAGTAAAGTAAGAGGTGAGTCATGAGTAAAGTAAAGTAAGAGGTGAGTCATGAGTAAAGTAAAGTAAGAGGTGAGTCATGAGTAAAGTAAAGTAAGAGGTGAGTCATGGGTAATGTAAAGTAAGAGGTGAGTCATGGGTAATGTAAAGTAAGAGGTGAGTCATGAGTAATGTAAAGTAAGAGGTGAGTCATGAGTACAGTAAAGTAAGAGGTGAGTCATGGGTAATGTAAAGTAAGAGGTGAGTCATGAGTAAAGTAAAGTAAGAGATGAGTCATGGGTAATGTAAAGTAAGAGGTGAGTCATGAGTAAAGTGTTGATGTGGGTGTGTATTAAACTGTAGTGTATAAATCGATGTACATTATCTACATCTGTACATTATCTATTACTGGGTTTATTTATGTGTGTGTGTAAAGTACTGTACTGTACAATGAGGGTACAGTTAAACATCGATTTAACGGACACATATACAACTGATTTCATCGCTGTAACGGACACATCATACCCTATTTGTCCGTTATAACGAGGTTTAACTGTATACTGTACACACATTAATTACAAACGGTACAATATTTACCTATAACATCAACAGTTAACAACAAGGCATTACAGTGACAACAACTATATTTACATTTAGTCAGTCTAGACCCAATGGCAGATAACATTAAATTTATTAATTAAGAGATTTTTTCTGTATTATTTTGCGATACAAATTAAGCAACGAAAATCCTTTCCCATGAAGAAAAATTAAATGTAGGAATAAGGGGACAGTTTTTTTTTTTTTGGGGGGGGGTGCAGGAGTAGGGGGACAGGTTTTGGGGGGGTTAGGGGGTTGAGGGAATAGGGGGATAGGCTTTCTACCCACCCCAAGCCTGTCCCCCTATTCCCACACCCCCCCAGTCCCCCCCCCAAGCCTGTTCCCTTATCCCTACATTTAATTTTTCTTTAGGGGTAAGGATTATATTACAATGAACTGCAGCTGTTGCCATACACAACCAAATTTGTCTTGCACTTTCTACTTGCTCAACTGTACGTACATCATTGACAGATTGTACAGTAATGTCTAATACTATTGTTTATATTTCTAACCTTCCAGGACATGGGATCTTGATGATTGATATGATTGTATTCTCTTTAGTAAATTAGATGGTTACTGACTGAAGCCTTCAACATATGCCACGAAACAACAGATCCCCCTATTTGTATTTACATTGAGTTGATTTGTTTCCTGGCATAGTTTGGAGGAATCAGTAACCATCCACTTTAAGACAAGATTAAGTTACAGTATACTTTTGGTACATTGAAGTGCCTTGATTCCTCCAAAGTATGCCACGAGACAGAACTATATGAACCAAAATAATGACATCCTGTTTCCTGGAATAGTCTGGAGGATTCAGTTGCTCTAAATGTACCACCCAAAACAATGTGCTATATATATACCCCCTTAATGTGTGTGTGTGTTTTTCTTTCCAACAGAGATCATCTTGTTAAGGCCATCAAAGTTGACATTGAGGGATATCCCAAAGAGAAAACCTGGACCAAATACATCTGTTCAAAAGGTTAGTTGTAAACTGATAATGTGTCTTATGGGACTCTGTCAAGAAATGATTATGTGGGGGAATTGGAGACTTCTGATTCCTTCTAACAATGCCAGGAAACACATTCCTTTCATACAACTGAAGGTGGTTTTTGAAGGACTCGCTCACCTCCAGTCGGCAGCAGAAATACGTCCCAGTCTGCTGTAGTAATGGGAACCTGGAGATTCCCGCACCCCCCAACCCCCCCACCCAAGCCTGTCCCCTACTCCCTCCCAGACCTCCTTAATGTGTGGGAGACAGGAAAACAGTAATAGTACAAAGTGAAGGATTTACTATTCACTATCTTGGCCAAATGTTAACTATTACTTGCCTCTCTCATGTCTGTTTATCATCAAACCTTACAGTACTTTGTTTCTGTACTATAATTATACAGAACCAGAATTAGGATTGGTGTTCATTGTTAGTACTTACACCCGTAGTTTTAAAACATTTGAGGGTCCTTACTGGAGCTCTATGAACCCTCCAAACTACTCCAGGCGACAGATTCCCTATTCGAAACACTGAAGCGTTTTGTGGCCTGGATTATTTGGAGGGTTCATAGAGCTCCAGTAAGGGCCCTCAAATGTTTTAAAACTACGGGTGTTATACTTTCTCTTTATCCATCTTTCACCAACTTATACTCTCTCTCTCTTTATCCATCTCTCACCAGATATAGAGGAAAATTCAGACAGTCTTGAGAGTTGGCCCATCACCCTTCCCTCTACCATCGTACCTGACTCTGCTCGTGGTTGGGTTACAGCCGTTGGTGACTTACTGGGACCAACACTGGAGGTGGGTGGATTATGTAGTTATGTAGGGATAGTACAGTGTTGATGGTAAATCTGCACCAATCTGATTCCTCCAAGTTATTTTTCACGTGACAACAGGACACCTTTATAATGGTTAATCTTGTCTTGTTTCCTGGATATACAACACAACAATGTCACTATACACACTCATAAATGGATATACACACTCATACAGGGATATACAACACTACAATGTCACTATACACACTCATAAATGGATATACAACACTACAATGTCACTATACACACTCATACAGGGATATACAACACTACAATGTCACTATATACACTCATAAATGGATATACACACTCATAAATGTCACTATAAACACTCATAAATGGATATACACACTCATACAGGGATATACAACACTACAATGTCACTATATACACTCATAAATGGATATACATGACTACAATGTCACTATACACACTCATAAATGGATATACAACACTACAATGTCACTATACACACTCATACAGGGATATACAACACTACAATGTCACTATATACACTCATAAATGGATATACATGACTACAATGTCACTATACATACACATACAGGGATATACAACACTACAATGTCACTATACACACTCATAAATGGATATACAACACTACAATGTCACTATACACACTCATAAATGGATATACAACACTACAAATGTCACTGTGTGTGTTTTCAGAATCTTGGGTCACTGGTGAAAATGCCGTATGGGTGTGGAGAACAGAATATGCTCAACTTTTCTCCCAACATCTTCATTCTTCAGTACTTGGAAGCCTCTGACCAAACCACACCAGAGATTGCAGAGAAGGCCATTGACTTTATGAAGCAAGGTAAGGCAGAATATAAGGTTAGGGATGGAAGAAGAATTTTAGGGCTTTATGCCTATGTATGGACTCGTGTTGGTCATTAATTAAGGCAGTCAGTGTTGTTACATCAACATATCTTCCCCCAGCCTACAAAGTTGCTATCCTTGTTTTTATAGCCGGGTACCTACTTACTGCTAGGTGAACAGGGACATACAGCCGGGTACCTACTTACTGCTAGGTGAACAGGGACATACAGCCGGGTACCTACTTACTGCTAGGTGAACAGGGACATAGGGGGGCTTGGGAAAATTGTCCAACAATTCCACTGACCCGGGAATCGAACCTGGGATCTCTTCCGTGCTAGGCGAGTGTGGTAATGGTTGGGGATGGAGTATAGGAAGTAGCTAAGGTTAGAGAGAATAATTATTGTACACTCACGAGTACTAATAACTATACAGGTTTGGTGGTTGTTGATGCTTCGAACAGTTCCATTTTTTCACCAATGAAGGAATTCCAATGGAGATCTTATTGTGTATTTATTTACTGTCTCTAGTTATTCGAAGCACACCTGTAAACCTATTAGTGCTCGTGACTGTACACTGTGACAAGGGATGGAACGTAGGGAGTAAGTCAGGTAGGGTGGACTGGATTTGGTTTGAGTTAGGTTGGGTCAGGTCAGGTTAGGTTAAGGTCAGGGTAGGTTGAGTTGGGTCAGGGTAGGTTGGGTCAGGGTAGGTTGGGTCAGGGTAGGTTGGGTCAGGGTAGGTTGGGTCAGGGTAGGTTGAGTTGGGTTAGGTTGGGTCAGGTCAGGTTAAGGTTAGGGTAGGTTGAGTTGGGTTAGGTCAGGTTAAGGTTAGATTGGGTTGGGGTTGGATTTGGTTAGGTTAAATTGGGCTTGGTTGAGTTACCTGGTTAGGTTGGGGTTGGATTAGGGTTGGGTTGGATAAGGTTAGGTTGGGTTAGGGTTGGGTTAAGTTGGATGAAGTATGGTTAGTTTATATTTGGTTGGTTTACAGTAGGGTAGGGTAGGTTAGGTTGGGCTGGGCTGGGTTGGGTAGAGTCGGGTTAAGGTAGGTTAAGTTTGGTTAGGTTGGGTATGGTCAGGTTATTAAAGGTTATTAAAAGTGTCAGTCACTGGGACAGAGTGTAGTACACACTGTGTGTTTGAAACACAATTATAGCACACATCACAAGGATGATCATTGTGATGTATGGCCCAGAGACCTCTCTACCCACCTCAGACCCGAGTCAGTTTCGGCTATGGCTGAGTAAGTAGGAAGACCTCAGACAGCTGACTCAAACCCCCCACCCCCTGCTCACAGGGGTGGTAACCTCTGGCATCAGTGCCATTTTTAACGTGTCCCGAGCAAGGATCCAACGCTGGGCTACAGAATTGCAGCCACAACTGTTACCACTGTGCTAGCCAGAGGTTGGGTTGGGCTGGTTTAGGTTAAGTTTGGCTCTACTATATGTAAACAAAAGTGGTGCCACATTTTGTGAAACCCACCCAACTCTGTGTTCATTACTAGTGGAGGCAACTGTATATAATACTGTGTTACCTTTGTTATCCATACTAAATATTTACTGTGTTCATTACTAGTGGAGACAACTCTATATAATACTGTTACCTCTGTTATCCATACTTATAAATGTTTACTGTGTTCATTACTAGTGGAGACGACTGTATATAATACTGTGTTACCTTTGTTATCTATACTAAATGTTTACTGTCACTTCATCATTATTTTTGTTAATTTGATCCTGTTTCCTGACATACTGTGGAGGAATCAAGGTGATCTAATGTACTAAAAGCATACCATCCCATTAACACTTTTAATGGAGTTGACATTTTGGTTTAGGGAACTTTTTCATCAAAGTAAAGTTTATTCTTAAGCTTTATATAATTATGTTTGTAATGGTTGATTAATTTATGGCAAAGACTAGAACCCTGCACTGCTTTGAAACCATAATACACACTCAGACTTCAACAAAAAATAAAATGAACCACTAGATTGAAATGAACGTGAAACATTTTGTTGGTGTGGTTGATGAGTAATGTAAACATATCAACCAACAAGTATAAACTCTGAGATGCTTTGTGAACACAGGCCATGGTATCTGCTAGTGACATATATTTATATATTTATAATTTTTTCAGGTTACCAGCGAGAACTCCGGTACAGACACCGTGTTGGTTCCTACAGTGCCTTTGGTAGTTCTGATGCAGAAGGCTCCACTTGGCTCACCGCATTTGTTCTCAAGTCATTTGCTCAGGCCAGACAGTTTATTCAGGTGAGGAGAATTAATAGACGTACAGTCGGCGGCAAAAGTCCTTTCGCCTGTTGTTTGTCTCTGGTAAAAGATTACGTATGACGAGTGTACAGTCACGAGCACTAATAAATATCCAGGTGTGATTCGAATACCAAGAGACAGTAAATATATAAATGCACAATAACATCTCCATTGGAATGACTTCGTTGGTGAATTTGGCCTGTTCAAAGCTTCAACCAGAGCTGTATATTTATTAGTGCTCGTGACTGTATAGTTGGCAAAATATGAATGGCAACAACTTTTGATGGAACGTTAACCCTTAAAGACCGGAGCTGTACAGTTGCCCAAGAAAAGATTGCAACCAAATTTGCTGATGTGTGGCAATATCTGGCAGGTGCTCCAAAGTAAACACTCGTATTATATCAAAGGATCACTCAGAACCTACAACCTTTGTATGGATAGATGTTATTGGTTTCATCCTTACAACAGTTATAGGTTGTATATGAGTAATCCAATGATACAAGATACGAGTGTTTACTTTGGAGCAGCTGCCAGATATTGTCACACACCAGTAAATTTGGTTTCAGTCTTTTCTTGGGCAACTGTACAACTCCGGACAAAATTCTCTTGACTCGGTTGGCAGAATTTGTCATCTCCTATAGAGGGATGGGGTTGTGGTTTGGGGAGGAATGGTCACTGAAACTTAATATTCAGTGACTGTGTGTGCGTTTGCTATCAGAGGGAGGTACTGTGTATGTATGTATGTATGTATGTATGTATGTATATATGTATATATGTATATATGTATGTATACTTAGAGCAAGTGTAGTGTGTGGTGCTTTTCTCTTAATTTTCAGAGATGCCTAATGTTGCCAAACAAGTTGTGTGTAAGAGTTCTACATTTGCTATTGTACAATATGCTTATGGTCCTTACAAATAGTTGTGGATGTTAATATTGTTAACGTGTACTTGCTTGGTCCATGCTTTAAATATATATATTCCTTCCCTATATTTAGTAATCCATGGTTTAACTCTGTTCTTACTGTACTGTAAACCCTCGATATCCAAAGAATGGATATTTGTATCCAACAGTGCCACCACTTCAGTTTACATTCAGTCAGTCCCTCGTTGAAGACTCACCAAATGTTATCATAGACTTCTGCTGCTACTCATTACAATACAAATGTTATCATAGACTTCTGCTGCTACTCATTACAATACAAATGTTATCATAGACTTCTGCTGTTCATTACAATACAAATGTTATCATAGACTTCTGCTACTCATTACAATACAAATGTTATCATAGACTTCTGCTACTCATTACAATACAAATTAAGTTATTTACTGAACCTGTGTTAACCTTTACATTTAATATATTAACTCACTCAACATCTTGGGTAAATCAATGTTTATACGGATTGATTTTGTTGTAATCAGGTTGACAGTGAGGACATCAACATGAGCCGGGAATGGTTACGTATACAACAGATGGAAAACGGATGCTTCCAGTCGAGAGGAAAGGTGTTCCATAAAGGAATGAAGGTAAGTATATAGACAATAAACTGACCTATTATATTATGTATTAAATAGAGCAAATTTAGGTTCCAATTCTATGTCTAACCTTGATGCTCATGGGATAACATTTTGTCATTAATATTGTAGTAACAGTCATATATCTGATAAAATAAGATTGGTGTCATATTGTAGTCACATGTGTATTATTATTAATAGTAATAGTCACATAACTGATAGAATATAGTTGTCTGTCAAATGTTAGTGTAAACATTAATGCTTTGATTGTACAGTTTTTATGGGTGTGTATTATACTGTGTTGTATGAGTTGGTGTACAGGAAACTCTCATTATCCCCTGGGTTAATGGCTATGTACAGTATAAAGAGAGTTTACTAAACACTTACTCATTACAATCAGTGCACTACACACCCATAAAACCAACAGTGTAGAACAGGGAAGTAACTGTATGTACAAGTATTTATCTAAAGGTAAGCAACATGTGAACATTCCAGGGAGGTCTTGACAATGGAGGTTCTCCTGTACCTTTGGCTGCATACATCCTGGTGTCTCTGTTGGAGTCTGGTGAATTGGCCACGTCTCGTACTGTGTCAGAGGCAGCCTTTTGTCTACTGGCTGACAACACACAGGACCCCTACACCTTGGCTCTCAAATCCTATGCCTTGGCTTTGGCTTCTGCCCCCGAGGCTGAAATGGTTGTACAACAACTGATAGCTCTGGCAACTGTTACTCCCACCTCAATGTACTGGGACCTTCCAGCTGGCTCAGGTGGGTTACAATTATATACTACAGTACGCCCTCCATCTAAAATTATTAAGCTTATCGCTATCCTTTTAACTCAGCCTTTGTTGTTGTTGTTGTTGTTGTTCTCCCGGGGCAGAATGGCCTCCTGCCCTACAGACCCCTGGTACACTCTGGTCGCAGTGAAAAACAAAACAAAAATCACAGATTAAAATATAGGAGATACTTTTAATGGTAAGAGTAAAATTGTGAATATATGTGTAACCTAATATCCTTGTACTGTTAAAGGTAAGAGTAAAGGTGTGGCAGTGGAAGTAGCTGGGTATGCCATCCTTGCTATGACCACACTCGATGCTAACCTCTACCATCACAACACATTCAAGATTGTCAAGTGGATATCATCACAGAGGAATGGTCAGGGAGGATTCATCTCAACACAGGTATGTACTGGACTGTTTGATATTTATTTATTAAGGCGGGTAGGATACACTTTCGTACATTAGAATGTCTTGATTTTCGCCATGAGCTTGACAGGCGGCCGGGCTGGATGAACAAAACTTATGTTGTTGTTGTTGTTAGGACTAGTATAGAGGAATGAGGCCCGTAGTTTTAAAAAAATTGAGGGCCCTTACTGGATCTCTATGAACCCTCCAAATAATCCAGGCCATAAAACGCTTCAGTGTTTAGAATAGGGAATCTGTTGCCTGGAGTAGTTTGGAGGGTTCATAGAGCTCCAGTAAGGGCCCTCAAATGGTTTAAAACTACGGGTGTCAGTGTGTTCTGTAATGGCCGGACCTGAGAATTAAAGACAGAATTCGAAAGCTACGCCAGTGTTGTACTCTTATGGTTTACTCGGTAGAAACTCTGCCTTTGATTTCTTTGGTCTGGGGTTCAATTCCCCGTGGGTACGACTAAAATTTAAGTGGATCAGTTT
This sequence comes from Petrolisthes manimaculis, assembly GCA_034508575.1. Lineage (NCBI taxonomy): Eukaryota > Metazoa > Arthropoda > Malacostraca > Decapoda > Porcellanidae > Petrolisthes > Petrolisthes manimaculis. The sequence goes on from JAWZYT010000267.1 coordinate 256,466, forward strand.
CTGCGTTTGATTTACTTGGTTGATTTGATTGTTCCTTGATTGATTGATTTAGATTATTACAGTTCCAGACCTACCAACAACACTGTCCAATACCCACTTATAGCATTGGTAAAATTCCTTGGTAATGTGGGACACTGAACTTGTTAGCAACTTACACCCGTAGTTTTAAAACATTTGAGGTCCCTTACTGGAGCTCTATGAATTCTCCAAACTACTCCAGGCAACAGATTCCCTATTCGAAACACTGAAGCGATTTGTGGCCTGGATTATTTGGAGGGTTCATAGAGCTCCAGTAAGGGCCCTCAAATGTTTTAAAACTACGGGTGTTAGTGTCTCATCTTAATTAACTTACTGTAGTCCATCATACTCTCAAAGGTATTCTTCTCCTTCTATTTATATCATATAAACCAATACAAAAATATATATCTTATTTTTGAACACTACAATGACCCTTGACAGAAAGAAGTAGAAAGTTTTAGTAAGGTAAGAATCACTTCAGTCCATCCCATATATGACCCTGTCTTGTCCACCAGTCACTCTTCTTTACAAGTTGTATAGAAACATTGTTGGGTTCAAGTAAGTTGTGTTGAAATCTGGTTTGGCCTGTGTGTGTGTGTCTGTGTGTCTGTGTGTTTGTGTGTGTCTGTGTGTTTGTGTGTGTGTGTGTGTGTGTATGTGTGTTGTCTAATAATGCAGTAGACCATTTCCCTCAAAACAACTCCCAAGCTGTGAGTTAAATCCTGCATCATTACCTTGACAGAATAAATAAGGAACAACTCGGTAAGAGGAGGGAGACATTATTGACCACATTTCATTTCACAAGGTCCAAGGCACATTCCTATAAGAAGCAGTAGTGAAACATTGACAATAAAGGCTCCTTCCTCCTCATACAGTGTTGCTCCTTATCAACTCCAGTGTGTATTATTATCAAACACAGTCATGCCATGTTTTGTAATGTTGTTATGGGTGTGTATTGTTCTGTTTGTAATGGATGTGTGCACAGTAAACCCCTTTGCAAAATACACACCCATAAACCCAGTAGTGGATAATGAGGGTTTGTTGTATGCAGCTTCAATACAAACAGTGAAAAACCAACAAGATATTACTGTACTTCTATCTCTCTATCTATAGCTCTGACGGGGGTGGCCACGGCAGAAAAGTCTCCAGTCTTCCCTGCTCAAACACTCCCTCCCTACTTGGTCCAGCCCTTCCCTCCCCCTCATGTTTCTCTCCTTTACATACTCTTCCATACTCTGTTCTGCCATGTAACTGGTGGTCTGCCTCTCACTGTACTTTATTTCTATTAACGTTCCTCTTGTCACTCACTACACAGGACACAGTGGTAGCCTTACAAGCACTAGCCAGCTTTGAGTCTCACCAAGAAGCAGGTAACGGAACAGACCTGGTGGTGACGGTAGATGCGGCTCCACTGCAACACAACTTCCACATTGACAACACCAACAAGCTACTCCTGCAGTCCACTCCTACACTACCCTCTCTGCCTACCACCGTCTCACTGGACATGGTGGGGGAAGGTTGTGCTCTTATCCAGGTGAGGAAATGTATGTATGTTGTAGTCAATAATAATCATCCACATATGGGTATCTCAAACATTTTACTGTCCAATGTTTTCACGTTCACATATGATGTTATTGTTTTAAGTAGTGTGTAACTGATTGTATTAAATTAAAAGATGGTAGTCAATCTATTTATTGGAAGGTTTATCATCTAAGGAACAGAGAGAAGCTGTCAAACTCTTACGTGAGTTACCCCTATATGGATGATTATATATGACCGCGGATATATGTATGTTGTGGTGTGTAAGATTTCTATCCATGGTGTTGATGATGGCTGTGTAGTTTGTCTGTGTATTCATCGTACCGGTACCAAGCCATCGTATATATTATAAGAATATCGGTGATACCATAGACACACTTCAGATCTATCATACCGGTACCACACCATCGTTAACACCACAGATGTTCATGCATACATCCCATTTTATAATATATCTGAGTGTTGTTTACTGTATATATATCACAGTGAGTAATAAAACTGAGTGTGGTTTAGTTTGTAGCTAATTAATTAAATATCACAGTGAATACTAATATAACTGTGTGTTGTTTAGTGTGTATATAGATATCACAGTGATTATTAATACAACTGTGTGTGGTTTAGTGTGTTTATAGATGTCGCAGTAATTATTAATACAACTGTGTTTATTACAGGCTGTTCTTTGGGTGGTTTAGTGTGTGTAAATATATCACAGTGATTATTAATACAACTGTGTGTGGTTTAGTGTGTGTAAAGATGTCACAGTGATTATTAATACAACTGTGTGTGGTTTAGAGTGTTTATAGATGTCACATAGATGTCACAGTGATTATTAATACAACTGTGTTTATTACAGGCTGTTCTTTGGGTGGTTTAGTGTGTGTAAATATATCACAATGATTATTAATACAACTGTGTGTGGTTTAGTGTGTTTATAGATGTCACAGTGATTATTAATACAAGTGTGTTTATTACAGGCTGTTCTGAGATACAATGTGCCAGAGGACCAGGCGACGGAAGCCTTCTCCCTCAGTGTTGAGACGGGCACTAGACACGACCCCCTGTGTCTCACCAAGAGTATCAAGGTGTGTGCCTCATACCAGCTGCCAGACAACACCTCCAACATGGCTGTGGTGGAGGTCAATCTTGTGTCTGGTTATATTCCCATCAAGACTGACCTCAAACGCATCGTGGGTTACGGTACCGGACTCATCAAACGCTATGAGGTCGACGGAAGCCTGGTAATTAATTATGGCTAATCTATATGTCCGTTAGTAGTGTTAACATAACTCTCAAGAGATCTGTCAATTATCCTGGGTGATCACATTTCATACACTATATGAATCATGACATGATCATTTACAGATGCACATTTTTCACAGGATTATCCCTGATGCAGCCTTTCACCTTCATGAAATAGAACGACCTTTTAGGGACAATATTGTACCAGAAATATCAGAGCTGATACCATACAATCTCTCTCTTTTTCTAAGCATTAACCATTCACTATTGACTTGCATGGTGTTAACATGTACAGTTGCCAAAAAAGGTATTGAGACAACTATTGATACAACATTAACTATATTAATGTCCATAGTTTTTTGTAGAGATTATAAGTACGTATTACAGAAGGATATGTATATTTCCTTCCGTTATACATGCTTATAGTCCCTACAAATAGTTGTGGATATTACTAGGGTTAAAGTTTATCAAGATTTATCACATTACCTTTTTTGGCAACTGTACATTAATTACCATCACTCAGAAAAATATCTTTACTGTTTAGAATGATGTTTGTTAAAAAGGTAGTAAAGAGTTTGTAAATCTGGAGCAACTTATTCCTCCAAACTACTTCAAGCAATAATAGACCCCCATTATTTATGTTTATCTGGTCCTGTTTCCTGGCATACTTTGGAGGAATCAAGTGCTCTAATGAACCCAAAGTTTATTATGTAGCCCCTTAATAAAATTGACCGTGTGTGTGTTTACCTCACCGCTCAGGTAACGTTTTATGTGGATGAGTTCACAAGGAGAGAGATCTGCCTGGAGTTTGGAATGACACGCCACGTGGATGTGGAACACGTCAAGCCGGGCACCGTCAAAGTCTATGACTACTACCAACCTGAATACTTCACTACACAGGTCAGTGTTGTATATAATATAGTAGTGGTGGTGGTGGTTGTTATTTTAGTGTTGTATATAATATAGTGGTGGTTGTGGTGGTGGTTGTTATTTTAGTGTTGTATATAATATAATGGTGGTTGTGGTGGTTGTTATTGTAGTGGCATGAATGTCGAACAGGTGAAGAATACCCACAAATGTCTCTTACGACTAATGATTTGTCTGTCTTCAGGATGAGGGTGGAGGTGGCTTACATAAAAGAAATGCTGGATGAGTGTGTTTGCTTGTTGTTTGTTAGAGGGTATAGGCCTAGTGTCTGTTGTTGTGATGGCTATATGTGATTATGTAGTGTTGTTGTTGGACAGTGTGATGCTGTTTAGTGTTTTGTAGAGTTTGTTGGTGTTGGTGGTTGTGTGTGTTGACAAAACTTTGCCAATTTAATGTGTTTTGGTCTGTAATTTTTTAGTTTATTCGTGTTTCCAGTGCTTGTATTTGGTGTACGATATATTGTGTGACAGACTTTAGGGATGTGGGACTAAGTGTGTCTTGTTGTGTGACGAGGCATTTATTTTTCACTCGAGGACTGAGTGTAAAAGGAAGAGGTGTATACAAGTGTTTATTCATTGTCAAATATCAAGGTACAACTGTAGTGCTGTACTATACTCTGTTCAAAATTTGTGTTCCATTTTCCTCTATCTATCTGTCTCTATTTCTATCTATATCTTTATATCTATATCTATTTCTATCAATATCTTTCTATCTATCTCTTATCTGTCTATCTATCTCTTATCTGTCTATCTATCTATCTATCTATCTATTTATCTATCTATCTATTACTATATACCTAAGCATAAGAGGCCAGCGGAACACAAATTTTGAACAGAGTATAGAACAACCCATTATCTAACAAAGTGTCTCCCTACAGAGCTACACACTCCCTGACGAATGCCTCACCGAACCCGAACCAGTACCAGAGATCGAGGGAATAATTACCGACCCCATCATAGTCGGCGATTACAATTACAATTATTTTGATGGCGAAGTAATTGAACCTGCTGGAGGAGGAGTACGTGACCCTGGTGCTGAAGGAGGAGTCAATGAAGAGGCTATAGACGACTTGTTGGCTGTACTTGATTCTCCCATGAGGATGCCTTGATTGATCTCTATACATATTGCTTCTTTTTTTATACTCTCATATTCCTAAGGTAAATTTAAGGCTTGTTGATTATTAAGTACTGGACACTCGTGATACATAATTATTTCTGACCAGAGTGTGAGCAGCAGAAAGCTTTGAATCGCCTCCTGGTATTGTTCATTTCCCCCACCCAGTACACCTATAGAGGCTGAGTTCCAATCCAGGGTGTGTGTGTGTGTGTGTGTGTGTGTGTGTGTGTGTGTGTGTGTGTGTGTGGTGCCTGCCTTTCGTCTCTGGTCAGGGATTTATGTATCACGAGTGTACTGCATCTACTACAAAATATATCTTAGGTTATCACAGTTGCCTTAGATTAAATTAAACTAAACCAGAAAACTGAACCAAGCCAACTGGACCAAGAGGCATGATGGTAATGGCCTGTTGTTGCTTGGAATAGTTGGGTTGAATCGGCAGTTGTTCCACATGTACAGTTGCCAGCATAAGTTCGCTTCATTTGCAACTGCGAAAGTACAGTTGCCAAAAACATTATTGCGACAACTATTGATACAACATTAAATATATTAATGTCCATAGTTGTTTGTAGGGATTAGAAGTATGTATTACAGAAGGATGTGTATATTTCCTTCTGTTATACATGGTTATAGTCCCTACAAATAGTTGTGGATATTACTAGGGTTAAAGTTCTATCAAGATTTGTCGCAATAACATTTTTGGCAACTGTACATTTATGAGCCAGCCTGGTGGGTGATGTTGTAACACTATTGAAATGTAGAGATGACAGACAGGCACAGATTTCTCACATGGTATAAATTATGAACTATCTTGTTAGAATAGAAACTGGTTCAGAATGTAACTTTATCTGGTCGTATTAGCATTATTTTATCAAACGCATAATTATATACTGTAGGATGGACACGGATTTCTGCTGCCGGCTGAACTGTACCTTCATTAGCGGGACACACTTTTATACTAAAGTCTGTTCAAAACTTGTGTTCCATTTTCCTCTATCTATCTCTATTTCTATCTATATCTTTATATCTATATCTATTTCTATCTATATCTTTTTATCTATCTCTGTCTGTCTCTATTTCTATCTATCTCTTATCTGTCTATCTATCTATCTATTTCTATCTATCTCTTATCTGTCTATCTATCTATCTATCTATCTATCTATCTATATATCTAACTATCTATCTATCTATATATCTATCTATCTATCTATTTCTATCTATCTAAGCATAAGAGGCCAGCGGAACACAAGTTTTGAACAAACTATACCCGCCGGTCCTTTAGGGTTAATGTACCACTCTTTCACAGACAAATGAATTATTGTTTCAGTCTTCAGGAACATCTCTTGATTAATAACAAAGTAATCCCTGGTTTTGTACTGTTATGGTTATGCGTGTGTGTTATACTATTTGCTGTCATTATTCACTTGGACTATGCGTGTGTAATGTACAGTTGCCCACACGTGAATCTGGTACGCCTCGCTACTTGTGAGATATACCTACAACAGAAAGGAAAGCAAGCAAATGTTATATAGTTTGTTGACAAGCAGACAGTAATAACATTTTACTGTCTGCCTGTCAATAAACTCCATCTTGTATTCACTTTGTAGCGGCAACCTACATGACATTGCATACCACTGAACATATTTTAGGTTGAATACAAGAAGTTCATATGTAATGTAATATAATAGGATAGACACACACGAACACTAACGACACACTAACATGTTTTGTAGCCACCACGTCACAAGTACCGAGTAATACCTGCTTCATGTGTGGTTTACTGTACACAGATTCATTACAGACTGTACACTGCACACCCATTATCACCAGCCGTACAAAACAAAGCATTGGCTATAAAGGTTCAGAAAAAATAAACACTTGCTTACCTTGTTTTTAGCATCAATGACATTACAGAGTTTAAGAATATGCTAGGCCTTGTTCAGATGATTGCTACACACACACACACACACACACACACACACTTTTAATCTTTATGTACTGTACAATATAAGTGATGTCATATAACCAGTATAATTATTATATATTATTATGTGCCAATTTAATATACATTACCAGTAGCCTATAATTATGTGTCAATGTGGACTTGCATCCAACACCTTCCCCCCAGACTAACTCCCTGGTTCAGTAAACTCTGGTCTCATCGCCCTGGGATGTGCTTCGCTAACCCAGGCATATAGGGACACATACCAAACAAAACTATGGTTACACCTTCTGTACCAAACAGAATTAAACCAAACTATAGTTACACCTTTTCTACCACACACCAAACAAAACTATGGTTACACCTTCTCTACCAAACAGCATGAACCACGAATGAAGAAGGATTTTGATAACAGCTTCATTACATTGGTATAGTCAGCCTACCAAGACAGTCACATTGTTCAGTATGAAATAAATCCATAGTACCCCACTGTAACCATAGTGTGTTTGGCCGTGTGGACTTGCAGACCCTCATTTATTTTAATTTGTTCTTATTTCACCGAGACCAGAGTGTACCTGGGGTCTGTTTGTAGGAGGACAACAACAACAACAACAACAATCAGTATATACAGACAGATTTAGATGTTCTTCAATTATTCATTATAGTGTAGTAATATATTTGATACAACTCATATATATAGTGAAGGAAGTTTTTATAACCTTTATACCTTCATTGTTCTCTCTCTCTCTCTCGCTCTCTCTCTCTCTCTCTCTCTCTCTCTCTCCTCCTCTCTCTCTCTCTCTCTCTCTCTCTCTCTCTCTCTCGTGCATGCTACCTCTATTCCTTCTACTTCCTTGGTGCTTGCTCTCTCTCTGTTCCTTCTACTATCTTAGTTCTCTCTCTCTCTCTCTCTCTCTCTCTCTCTCTCTCTCTCTCTCTCTCTCTCTCTCTCTCTCTCTCTCTCTCTCTCTCTCTCTCTCTCTCTCTCTCTCTCTCTCTCTCTCTCTCTCTCTCTCTCTCTCTCTCTCTCTCTCTCTCTCTCTCTCTCTCTCTCTCTCTCTCTCTCTCTCTCTCTCTCTCTCTCTCTCTCTCTCTCTCTCTCTCTCTCTCTCTCTCTCTCTCTCTCTCTCTCTCTCTCTCTCTCTCTCTCTCTCTCTCTCTCTCTCTCTCTCTCTCTCTCTCTCTCTCTCTCTCGTTATACAAGGTTTTCGTGGCCTAAAGCAGTCTTCATTCATCGTCAAGCAATAATAATGATGATGATACTAATAAAATGATAATAGTAATAATAAAATGATAATTAAAATAAGATATTTTGTTGTCAACATACGTGTTTGTATTTCCTGAAATATCCTAAACACACATTTAGTTCCTCATGAAACAAATGGGTTGAATATTAACGTAAATGTATTGGTGTCGTTCACTGCCACGTTCATCTCTCCAGGCAGTGTTGTCAATGTGTGTACAGACCTGACCCTAAGGACAGTCACCTTATACGTGTGATATCAGTTCTGGCAGCAGTGTACGTGATGTTAGACGTGTGATATCTGTTCTGGCAACAGTGTACATGATGTCAGACGTGTGATATCGGTTCTGGCAACAGTGTACGTGATATCAGACGTGTGATATTGGTTCTGGCAACACATTTAGTTTCTTATACGTGTGATATTGGTTCTGGCAACAGTGTACGTGACGTCAGAGATGAAATTGATCTGCTCGACTCATTTTGAACTGAGGGTTGATGGGTCGAAGCCTGAGTTGATATAATGTTTGGAACAATGAAGCCTTTCCTCCAAACACCATCACCTCTCACGTCACCTACAATATATATTATATTCCCACACTGGACATAGGCTTCATCTAGCCCGTTACCGTGGCCCAGGTCAACTGCTACACACACACACACACACACCTCTAATGTGTAGATAAACTTCCTAAAATGGTATATGGCAATGTGTAACTAATTATGGAGAAATAAATGGTTTGTTGGCACCTTAGCTACTTCCCCCACCCACCTTTATAACAGCAAAGGTGAGTCTCGTCAGTTTCAATACTTTGGTTTATCAGCGTCACGTGTTGTGTATTATTGGTCTCCCACGATTAACCTTTTCTTGATGCACTATAGTAGTCCAGTTCACATTGTGCCTCATTACCAATACCTAAACACAATACCAGGTGGTGGACACGAAAACGCCTTTTGTTGTTATAGATTTATAGCGTATACAGAAAAAGTTGCTTTTGTAAAGAAATATTTCTCCTGGACCTTGGATAACTGGAGATGTATTGTGTTTACAGATGAATATGCTTTGTGTGTGAGTGAATCAAAGGGTAGAACGTGTGGCGTGGAAAAAACTCTGATCCCTGTAACCCAAAGTTCACAAGAAAGACTGTCAAGCATCCAGTCTTCCTTCTGAGGTGTTTTCTTATGGAACAGCCGACTGTGGCGAGTTCCTCCTTTTCTCCTATAGTCCCCGTTTCTTTCCTTGCGCTTCCCGCCTCGTTTCTCTTGGTATTTCCCAGCATGCCTCACTAATAACCAAGCTACCCCTTTTCTCCGGGTCACTGCCCCGGTCACTTGGCTTTCCCGCTCTTACCCGTCAACACCTCTACAACCTTGCTCCAGCCTACAGGAACTCGCCTTCGCCACTACACTCACTCGCCCACGTGTACCCAAGTCCCACCTATGTATGAGTCCTGCACATCAATAAACTTGTAACTGTGTTACCGGAGAGCTGTGTTCACCCTGTGCCTATAGTAGGGGTAGAAATCTACTACATTGGTGACCCCGGAAAGTTCTCCGACAAGGATTCAGCAGGAGCGCTTGTCCCACGCCATTCACGCAACGCCACCTCGAGCAACTTACCACGTGTGGTTGTCCTAAGAAACTACAACACCCACCTCGTCTGTGCTTCACGCCGCCGACATAATTACAGCTCCAACTCTACACGTGTGCAACAAGCTATTCGTCCTACTGCGCCCACGTGCATCTCAGCGTTTCTTCAGCACTTAAGTACCATTACATTATTTCCTCTCCACAAACCTTCTTTCTTTTTAGTGTACACACTCCCTGACTACTTCGTAATCTCCCACTCCTGCCATAGCGTTACATATCTCCCATTTTTATTTCACCCACGTGTGTATTATTTCTCACCTATTATTCACCCACATATTGTGCACTTCATTTTTTTCCCCCTATATGCTCCCACTTTCGACACATTACTAATCCACGCTGTCTTAACCCATTATATCTTTCGTTTTTCACCCATTTTCTCGTCCCATTCTCCTCACATTATCCATCCATATATTGTTATCCACATATTTATATTTTCGAATGTATGTAACAGTGCCAGCCTATTGTCTCGTGTGATATTTTTTTTTTCAGCAGTGATTATTGATATTCTGTGTGATAATATAGTGTTACTCCGTATGAAATAGGAGAGTGTGACCGTTGTTGTGCTACATTGTAGGTAGAAGCCTGTACGATACCCCACGCCCAGTGAAACACGGGCGTGCAGTCCTAGCTTTCCCCCACGTGTGCGTACCCACCAGTGCTACATATCCAACCCTAACACTAATACTTACCTCCCCACCATATACTCCATCCACTCATACTCCCACTGCGCCTAATCCTACCTTTTTTTATTATTATTATTTTTTTATTTTTTTTCGCCTTCGTGTTACACCCTCTTCCCCCTACCTTCGTCCCCTTCTATTGTCTACCCCTGTTCAGCCCCACCTTCCCCCCTTTACTCTCTGCCCTCGTGTTTAGCCACACTACCCAGCCCTTGTTCTGGCCCAGAGTACACTTCCTCTCACGTAAGTGTACGCCCCCCACATTCCCTACCTGCTCACATCAACACACCACTACTTCACCATGGCCACTTGCCCCCCCTCGCTAACCAACACTGCCCCCGTGGCTCCCCCTTCAGCACCGGCCCAGAGTATAGACACCCCACACAACAGTATCACCCTAACACACACCCCTCCCACCCAACCCCCCCGTCACACCCCTTTTGTGCCATCTTTCACATATGACACCCACACCTGGTTCACCCACACTGAGGCAGTTTGGCAAGGGTCCAACATTCCTGATGACGATAAATACCAGGCAGTCATTCGGGCCCTCCCAACAGAAGTTTTCGCCTCCATCACCCCACTACTTTCCTCACTCAATCCAGGAGCAAGGTATGAAGGGATTAAGGCAGCAATCCTCGCAGCACATGGCAAGACTCCCATGCAACACTACAGGGCGCTAGAGGACGTGCAGGTGGAAGGTCGCCGCCCATCGGCATTACTCCGCCACATGCAACAACTCAACACAGCAGCTGGGTCCCCCCTCCCTGACTACATTCTTCGGATGCGACATACCCGCCTCATGCCTAGTGATATCCAATTACACCTCCTAGGAAAGACCACAAATTCTCTACAAGAATACGGAGAATTTGCAGACATGTTGGTCGAGGCCAACACGCTTCACTCAGGGACATGGCCACCCGCTGCCTCAGCACACACTCCTCCAGCCATCCTACACACCCACCACAACACTACTACAACAACCTCAACACCTCCACAAACCACCCTTTACAACACCCACACTACCAACACGAACAACCACCCCCCTACCCACGACAACAACAATGACCTAATCCTGCAACGAGTCAATGAGCTAACAACAATGGTGCACCAACTGCAGCAGGCAGAACCTCAACCTCGGCAGCTCCATCCTCAACCTCCTCAACATCACTGGGCCCCTCCGGCAGTTTGCGTGTACCACCAACAGTTCGGGAACCGAGCCCGTAACTGCCGCCCCCCCTGCCAGTGGAGAGTGTCAACTGCACAGACCCGCGGCCCCAGCAGCACCAGGAACCAGGGAAACGAGTAGAGCGGGGGCAACCCAGCGTCACTAATGCCACCGCTCAACCACCACACCCACCTACCCTGACGCCTCTCCCTCACCACACCACACCACCTTCCCCACCTCAACCCCCACGCAAGACTCCCTTCAACGGCAGGTTTGGAGATCGTGCCCTGCTCTGGGTGGATGATCTCGTGTCAGGGGAACAATACCTGGTGGACTCCGGGTCTGAGGTGAGTGTCGTCCCCCCTACCTCCCGCGACAGTCTCACGCTATCTACAGCGTACGACCTCTTGGCAGCCAACAAGTTGCCTATCGCCACCTACGGGACTACCAGCAGGCGGGTCACACTCGTGGACAATATATGGTTAGTTTGGCCCTTCATCACTGCTGAGGTGGATTACCCAATCTTGGGGGTGGATTTCCTTACAGCCCATGACCTCCTCGTTGATCCCAAGAGAAGGAGGCTCATCCACCAACCATCAGGCGCCATCATCTCCTCACGTCCGTGCCGCCACCACACCCCAAATATAACTCATATCACGCAATCCACACCATATGATGCCCTCCTGCAGGAATTCCCTTCTCTCATCTCCTCCACTACAGTGGCACCCATCAAGGATACCGGGGTCAGACACACCATCCTCACCTCGGGCCCGCCCTGTTTCGCCAAACCCCGACGCATGCCCCCAGAGAGGTTGACGGCCGCCAAAAAAGAGTTCCAGATTATGATGGAGCAAGGGACAGTCAGACCGTCAGACAGTGCATGGGCCTCACCCCTCCACATGGTTCCGAAGGCTCAGGAAGGGGAATGGAGGGCGTGCGGGGATTACAGAGCCCTCAACGCTGCTACAGTTCCCGACAGATACCCCATCCCACACGTCCTCGACTTCCACCAAAAACTGCAGGGGAGTGAGGTTTTCTCAAAGATTGACCTAATCAGGGCCTTTCACCAGATTCCGGTGGCAGAGGAAGACATCGGAAAAACAGCCATTACCACACCCTTTGGCCTATTTGAGTTCCCAGTGATGAGCTTTGGCCTCCGTAATGCCGCCCAAACCTTCCAGCGGTTTATGGACAAGGTGGTACAGGGATTGGACTTCGTGGTCGTCTACATTGACGACATTCTGGTGGCCTCTCCTTCCCATGAGCTGCATCTCCAGCATCTCAGGGAGTTGTTCCGCCGCCTCCACCAATACGGCCTCAAAGTCCACCCCTCGAAGTGCATCCTAGGAGTTTCGACGGTTGACTTTCTGGGACACAGAGTCTCTCCCGAAGGTTTAGCGCCGTTACCACAGAAGGTGGCGGCCATCTCTGACTTCCCTTTACCTGCCACAGCAAGAAAACTCAGAGAATTCCTTGGGGTAGTGAACTACTACCACAGGTTCATACCCCACGCAGCATCTGCCCTGGCACCACTCCACGACCTCATTAAGGGTACCAAGAAGGGGTCCCAACGGAAGCTATCTTGGACACCACAGGCTGAGACGGCTTTCAACTCCACCAAGACAAAGATTGCTAGCGCCACTCTACTCTCCTATCCCACACCCCACGCACCCACATCCATCTACACGGATGCTTCGGCCGACGCTGTGGGGGCAGTACTTGAACAGGAGAAGGATGGGCTACTACACCCGATCGCCTTTTTCAGTAAGAGGTTGGACCCACCTCAACAGAAGTACAGTGCATTCGACAGAGAACTCCTGGCTATGTACGAAGCAGTGCGCCATTTCAGACACTTCCTCGAGGGCCGGGAGTTCCATATTCGTACGGACCACAAGCCCCTGACATCGGCGATGAAGCAGGTGGGCGGCACTTGGACCCCTCGTGTAGCACGCCACCTCGCTTTCATCTCTGAATTCACCACGGACATCCGCCACGTTAGAGGGGAAGACAATGCGGTGGCGGACGCCCTTTCCAGATCCCTTCCCCAACCTCACACCCTGGCAGCCATCCACTCCACCTCTCCTCTCGACTATGCCGCCATTGCAGAAGGACAGGATCAAGATCAAGAGCTGCAGGACCTACTACAGGGTAATACTGGCCTGGACCTACAATTGCTACATGTCCCCGGCACATCAACCAAGGCATGGTGTGATTTGTCATGTGGTAAGCCCCGCCCTTATATTCCTCCGGAGTGCAGAAAAATAATATTCAACCACTACCATGGCCTCAACCACCCCGGGGTAGCTGGCACGCACCGTCTCATCAGCAAGCGGGCAGTCTGGCCTGGAATGAGGAGAAACATACGGCAGTGGGTTACGGCCTGCCTGGCGTGCCAAAAGGCTAAGGTCGGCCGCCACACTCGTCCCCCCCTCCACGACTTTCCTGTCCCCTCAAGCAGGTTCCACACGGTCCATGTGGATATAGTGGGCCCCCTTCCACCCTCGAGGGGGCACCGCTACCTGCTGACATGTGTGGACAGAACTACACGTTGGTGCTCCGCATCTCCCATGGCCGACATCACCGCTGAGGGCACCGCCAGGCACTTCTTCAACAGCTGGGTGGCTAACTTTGGCGCCCCCTCGGTTCTCGTAACTGACCAGGGTACCCAATTCGAGTCGAGGGCCTGGCAAGGCATGCTGGATTTCCTCGGTACCACCCGTCAACGGACCACAGCCTACCACCCCCAGAGCAACGGACTAGTGGAACGTTTCCACCGGCGGCTGAAGGAGGCGTTCAGGGCCCTACAGCCAGACCAGTGGTATGACGCCCTCCCATTGATACTCCTCACCATTCGGGTCACCACCAAGGAGGACATCGGACACGCCCCGGCGGAGTTGGTATTCGGGGAAGATTTACGCTTACCCGGCCAGGTGACGACACCCGATGTCGACACTTCCAACCTGTCCTTCCTGCCAGCCCTCAAGTCGGCTATCTCCTCTCTCTTGCCTACACCTACACGTCACCATACCACAACGCACACACACATTCCCGCCATACTCACGACTGCGCCTTACCTTTTCCTCAGGACGGACGCACATAGGACCCCACTCCAACAGCCATACACTGGACCGCATCGCGTTATTGGAAGAGGGGAGGCCACGGTCACCCTTCAAATATCAGGAAAACCGTACGTCACGTCCTGGGAAAGAGTGAAGGTGGCCAACACATCCCACCATGACAAGCCACACACACCCACACACACACCACACCACAACTCACCCCTCACAGACCTTGCCGCCACACTCCATATGCCACATCATCCGCCCCATCAACTTGCCCCTATGCATCATCCCACAACCGTCATCCACTCCTACCCACAAACTCAACCCATCCCTCAAACCCTGTTTCCCCTCTCAAACACCCCAGTACAACCACCCCCTAGCAGCCCACCTACCATGCAAGACAGTTCTATCTCGTCTCCCCGACCTACCCACCCACCCCGCACCTCACCCAGCCATCCCAGTACCTGTTTTCCTCCTCACACTCCTATCCAACTCCCACTTCAAATATCAAACATGCCCGCCCTGCCACTTGCCCATCCTACCGTGCTACCTGATCCCATTGCCCACCTGTCCCCGCCTACCCCAACTGAACCACCTGTCACAGACCCCGACTCTCCCCTCTCCATTACTCCAGCCCCTACCACACTGCCTAGTCCTATCCCACACATCCCCAATCCTCCTACTCTTCAATCCGCCACACCTGCCCCCTCCCCCCATACTTCGGCACCCTTAATCCCTTATCTACCCCCTCAGTCACAGAGCAGCTTGGAGACTGCAGTGGCAGCCAGCTCTCACCAAAGTGGGCCAGCCGTCGTACCCCAGCTACCAACCACACCAACTCAGCCTTGCTGGCCTCCTCCTAGACCTCCTGACTCCCCAGACGAATGTGACGAGCCTGCCCCTGTTCCCGATGGGTACGTCTCCAGATCCGGGAGGACCATCAAGCGGCCGCGCCGGTTGCTGGCCCTGACATTCCAGCCGCACCCGTGGAGCGCCAGTAATCCCTACCCAACATATTATTAAACCATTCTCCTAGCCTTGCCGTCCCCTGGGGGCATCTGTGTTGTATAAAGTAACTTTAGGTCCTTGTTATATTTGTTATTCATTATGTTGCCCTTCCCCAAGCAGCACATTGTCATGTTTTAGTTCCTATTATTTTTTTAGTTTTGTTATTTATTTGTTTATTTATTTATTTATTTTATTTTATTTATTTATTTATTTATTTTTTTGCTAAGGGGAGGGGGAGTGTTGTGGCGAGTTCCTCCTTTTCTCCTATAGTCCCCGTTTCTTTCCTTGCGCTTCCCGCCTCGTTTCTCTTGGTATTTCACAGCATGCCTCACTAATAACCAAGCTACCCCTTTTCTCCGGGTCACTGGCCCGGTCACTTGGCTTTCCCGCTCTTACCCGTCAACACCTCTACAACCTTGCTCCAGCCTACAGGAACTCGCCTTCGCCACTACACTCACTCGCCCACGTGTACCCAAGTCCCACCTATGTATGAGTCCTGCACATCAATAAACTTGTAACTGTGTTACCGGAGAGCTGTGTTCACCCTGTGCCTATAGTAGGGGTAGAAATCTACTACACGACCATATAATATTCCCGAAAGGCCAGACTGTCACCAAAGACGTTTATCTTCGCCTCATAGACGATAATTGGAGTGAATGTGTTGCAGTTCCTGGCTCTGAAGTGCTTCACGAGGCCCAACCCGTAAAGCAATGGCTTCACACTAGTGGCATAAACTATATTTCTGATTACTTAAGCATTAGTAATGATATTGCACCTATTGAGAACTTATGAGGTATTATGAAACTAAAATTAGCAGGTGAAGGAAGACACATCCATCATGACTAAATTGGAGATATGCCCTTGGTCGTGTGTTGAGCAGCATTGTTCCAAGTACACTCGTGATACACAATTTCTGACCAGAGTGTGAAGAGCAGAAAGCTTCGAATCGCCTGTATTCCTAATGTCCCCACCCAGTACACATATAGAGGCTGTGTTCGAATGTTGAGTGTGTGTGTGTGTGTGTGTGTGTGGTGCCTACCGTTCGTCTCGGGTCAGGGATTACGCAAGGTTAAAGGAAAAGTAAGGTAGTTTCACATCGAAGGGAGGTGAAGCGAAAATGTGTCTGCTCTGCGCATGGCATGACGTCACAGATTATCCAGACTGTAGGTTCAGGGTTGATGTGGAGCTCAGTCAACACCACCGAGATATCTCAGTGGTGTTGACTCAAGTCTCACACTCACGTGAACCACTAGTGTACTGAGCTCCGTTTTCTTTTATATTATCACTGACGTCACAGGATCTGCGTGTGGGGGTAAAGGTGAGAGTAAAGTGATGGTCTAATGTACTGCAACACCTTCCAATGAGATGGCTTCGAAAAATGATCCGAAACTATAGCTGTTGGTGTGTGCAATTTTGGTTCATAAAATTAACTCAAATAGCTCGCTTTTATTCACCAGGTTTCAGTACATTAGACCATCACTTTACCTCTCTTCCTTTTTACCTTGGGATTACGTATCACGAGTGTACCGTCGGCTACTCACAGGAAACTTGTTGACACTATTCCGTATCGTGTGTTAGAAGTGTGAAAACGCAGCCAGAGGTTATCCAATCAACAAGCAGAGATACATGGTGAGTGTTCAAGTATATTATACACTGTAGTTTGGTTGTTATTAGAATTTTATTATTTAAGGGGAGGGTATGTTTTAGGCATTTGTGGAGATTATGATTCCTCCAAACTATTCCAGGCAACAGGATACCATTATTTTTCTTCATCTGGACCTGTTTCCTGCCTGACATACTTTGGAGGAATCAAGGCACTCCAATCTATCAAAAGTATACTCTCCCCTTAAGTATAAAGTATTATATAATTTGGTAAGGACATGTCGAGATTCACTGACGGTATATATGTACAGTCGTGGTCAATAATAATCATCCACATAATAATGGGTATCTCAAACATGATATTATTGTTTTAAGTAGTGCATAGCTGCTTGTATTAAATTCAAAGATGGTAGTTAACGTGTGTGTGTGTGTGTGTGTTATTGTTTTAAGTAGTGTGTAGCTGCTTGTATTAAATTAACAGATGGTAGTTAACCTATTTATTGGAAAGTTTATCATCTAAGGAACAGAGGTAAGCTGTCAAACTCTTACACGAGTTACTACCCCTATATGGATGATTATATTTGACCGTAACTGTATGTATGTGTGTATACAGAAAAACAATTATAATTTAAAAGCAATATTAAAATTAAATCTGCTGGGTATTTATTGAAAGAATTACCGTTTTGTAGCAGTGATGCCAGACCCGGCTAGGACCCAGTGTTTTGCCCCGGTCGTTTCCTGTACTTTTACCATGGTTATTTCCCGGTAGTTTGCCCAAGTTAGGTCCCGGTAGTCTGATGTGGTCTGGGTTAGGTTAGGTAGTCTTAGAATGGTCTAAATAAGTGGGTAATGAAGGTAGAAAAACCGTACACAATAATGTTAATAATTTTAATATCTACCAGTTCCTGTATATCGATAGCTACTGTATATGTATGTATTTATGTATGTATGTATGTATGTATGTATGTATGTATGTATTTTTGTATATTTGAATGAGTGTGAGTGAATACTGTATGTGTGTTAATAGGTGTGTATATGTGTTATTGGTAGATGTGCCTTTTATTGTATTATGTGTGAATGTATGTGTGTATATTGTCTACATTATATATATATACATAGACAATTATACAACAGTCAGTTAGTACACACACACACGTTCTCTTTCTCTCTCTTTCTCTCTTTACACACACACACACACACACGCTCTCTCTCTCTCTCCACACACACGCTCTCTGTCTCCACACACACACTCGTTCTCTTTCTCTCTCTTTCTCTCTCTACACACACACGCTCTCTCTCTCTCTCTCTCTCTCCACACACACACACACGGAGGTCAGCACTTCACACACACACACACACACACTGGCTGGAGAGGGTACAAAAGAGAGCCTGTAGAGTTATATTGGGGGTCACCTACACTACCTACGACCAGGCGCTAATCTCCCTTAAGCTACCCTCACTGACAGAAAGACACCACCGTGACCTTCAGACCTTTGGTGAAAAGTTGCTGCTAGCCTGCTACACCCCAGACTCCGTCCACTTCTACCCCCCACCCTGCCCCCTCCATCTAGGGCAGCCCGTCACTATAATAAATTGAAACCCATCAAAGCGAGAACGGACAGATACAAAAATAGTCCTATCCCTACCATCACTAATATAATAAATAAGTAATCATCCACTCTATTCATTCATGTATCATCTTTGTATATATATTACACATCTCACCCTATTCATCCATTATGTCCATTATATCAATTTATTATGTATGTATATTTTCAGCCTCAGGGCTGCACTCTGTCCAATAAACCGTTTATTATTATTATTTATTATTATTACACACGGAGGTCAGCACTTCACACACACACACACGTTCTCTCTCTCTCTCTCTCTCTCTCTCTCTCTCTCTCTCTCTCTCTCTCTCTCTCTCTCTCTCTCTCTCTCTCTCTCTCTCTCTCTCTCTCTCTTTACACACACACACGCTCTCTCTCCACACACACACGGAGGTCATCACTTCACACACACGGCTGCTGTACAAAGTCAAGACAGAAGCCTCTATTGTTAAGTTCAGCAGGACTGGCGCTGCCTTCAGTGGCGTCGGTGTGATAAACTATACGGAACGGACGAACATAACCTGCAAACAACACACACAGAAAGGTTAATACAAGGGGAACTCCTGCAATTATGATGTCTCTCTCTCTCATATATGTAAATACAAAGGGAACTCCTGCAATTATGAAGTCTCTCTCTCTCTCATATATGTAAATACGGAACGGACGAACATAACCTGAAAACAACACACACACAGAGAGGTTAATACAAGGGGAACTCCTGTAATTATGATGTCTCTCTCTCGTATATGTTAATACAAGGGGAACTCCTGTAATTATAATGTCTCTCTCTCTCTCATATATGTAAATACAAGGGGAACTCCTGTAACTATGTCTCTCTCTCTCTCTCTGTCTCTCTCATATATGTAAATACAAGGGGAACTCCTGTAATTATGATATCTCTCTCTCTCTCTCATATATGTAAATACAAGGGGAACTCCTGTAATTATGATGTCTCTCTCTCTCTCTCTGTCTCTCTCATATATGTTAATACAAGAGGAACTCCTGTAACTATGATATCTCTCTCTCTCTCTCTGTCTCTCTCATATATGTAAATACAAGGGGAACTCCTGTAACTATGATATCTCTCTCTCTCATATATCTAATTACAAGGTATCTCTCTCTCATACACACACGATCATTAGGTGTGTGTGTGGTGTAGGTGTGTGTATGTGGGAGAAGTGTGTGTAAGTGTGTGTATGTGTGTATGTGGGAGAAGTGTGTGTGGTGTATGTGTGTGTGTATGTGGGAGAAGTGTGTGTATGTGGGAGAAGTGTGTGTATGTGGGTGAATGTGGGTGAAGTGTGTGTATGTGGGTGAATGTGGAGAAGTGTGTGTGGTTACTGTAGAGCAAATTGATTCTAACAAACTATCGTATTTCAAACAGCAACAGGCTATCTTTGTTTTTGTCAATCTGTCCCTGTTTGTACCTTGGCAAATAGGCTACTTTATAGAGAGGAATTTAATTAAGGTGCTTTACTATACCATATGCATACTGTCCCCATATTCTAAATGCTCTAAACTAATCAGACTATCAATGGTTATTAGATCAATTACTTTTATCAAGGGTATAGTGGTAGTAAAAAGTATACTCTGTTCTAAACTTTTGTTCCGCTGGCCTCTTATGCTTAGATAGATAGAAATAGATAGATAGAGCGATAGATAGATAGATATAGAGAGATATAGAGAGTTAGATAGATAGAAATAGATAGATAGATAGATAGAGCGATAGTTAGATAGATATATATGTATATATTAGAGATAGTTAGATAGATAGTAATAGATAGATAGAGCGATAGTTAGATAGATATATATATATAAATAGAGATAGTTAGATAGATAGAAATAGCTAGATAGAAATAGCGATAGATAGACAGATAGAAATAGCTAGATAGATAGATAGAGGCTATAGTGGAACACAAATGTATACTCACTGAATAATATTACGTTGCCTGAGGTGGTCGACTCTATGACATTGAAATTGTCACCACACAATCTGTCTTGGCAATTTGACGTGGGGTCGACGGAGCTGTCTGAGATGCAGGGTATAGTAATCCAGTCCTTGTCACAGCTGGCAGCACCCACCAGGCTACCCACAGGCGAGTCAGTACTGCCAGTAATGCTGAAGGATTGAGGGCTGGTGCTCACTGGGGAAGAGGGAAGGAGAGGCGAATATTACTGGAGATTATTTATAGGGATGAGGGAAGGAGAGGCGAATATTACTTGACATTATTTTTTATAGGGATGAGGGAAGGAGAGGCCAATATTACTGGAGATTATTTATAGGGAAGGAGAGGCGAATATTACTTGAGATTATTTACTGGGAAGAAGGGAAGGAGAGGCGAATATTACTTGACATTATTTATAGTGATGAGGGAAGGAGAGGCCAATATTACTTGACATTATTTATAGGGAAGGAGGGAAGGATAGGCGAATATTACTTGACATTATTTATAGGGAAGGAGAGGCGAATATTACTTGACATTATTTATAAGGAAGAAGGGAAGGTGAGGCGAATATTACTTGACATTATTTATAGGGAAGAAGGGAAGGAGAGGCCAATATTACTTGACATTATTTATAGGGAAGGAGGGAAGGATAGGCGAATATTACTTGACATTATTTTTTATAGGGATGAGGGAAGGAGAGGCCAATATTACTTGATATTATTTACTGGGATGGAGGGAAGGAGAGGCGAATATTACTTGACATTATTTATAGGGATGGAGGGAAGGAGAGGCCAATATTACTTGACATTATTTATATTTTATAGGGATATTTTTAAGTTGGTGTTCACTGTGTCACTTTTATCACTACTACTACTAGTACTACTAACACTAGTACTAACAATAACACAAATAATAGTAATATAATATGCCTGTACCACCTCACTCTCTCTCTCTCTCTCTCTCTCTCTCTCTCTCTCTCTCTCTCTCTCTCTCTCTCTCTCTCTCGTTAAAATCCTCCCATACTCCTACATTCTCTCTCTCTCTCTCTCTCTCTCTCTCTCTCTCTCTCTCTCTCTCTCTCTCTCTCTCTCTCTCTCTCTCTCTCCCTCCCCCATCTCTCTCTCCTCACCACAACACAACACGTACCCGTATCAGCGCAGGCCATGTACTGGATACCACAAAAGTTCTTCTCTGTCCTGATACAAGAGGTGTAATCCTGGTTGGCGAGTTGAAGTCCCGTGGTGAGATCGTAGTTATAAGAGCGTACCTGTCCCGTCACGCCCTGGTAATACTGGAGACAAGACGTTGGTGCTGTGGGGGGAAGGAGAGGGAGAGATGAGGATACAGAGGAGAGTCGAGGTTAGAAATTGTGTCCTGATCTCTTTGTTGGGGGGGGATGAGTGTACAGTTGAGGTTAGAAATTGTGTCCTGATCTCTTTGTTGGGGTGGGATGGAGGGGGATGAGTGTACAGTTGAGGTTAGAAATTGTGTCCTGATCTCTCTGTTGGGGAGGGTGGGAGGGGGATGAGTGTACAGTTGAGGTCAGAAATTGTGTCCTGATCTCTTTGTTGGGGTGGGTTAGAGGGGGATGAGTGTACAGTTGAGGTTAGAAATTGTGTCCTGATATCTTTGTTGGGGTGGGTTGGAGGGGGATGAGTGTACAGTTGAGGTCAGAAATTGTGTCCTGATCTCTTTGTCATGATGAATCGCTTTAATGATTCGAACTACTGTGTGTTGTAGGGAGAAGCACCGTTGTTCGAACCTTAAGGGACCCTGTGTTGTAGTCAGATAATTAGAGATAGATGAGTCCTTCAAATATTGCCACGAAACACCACCTATAGGGAAGGAGGTTGTTTCGTGGTATGGTCAGGAGGAATCAGAAGCCTCCTATTTTCATGCACGATCACAGGGTCCTTAAGGGTGTGTGGGAATTAGGGGACAGGCTTTGAGGGTGTTGGGGGGGGTTGGGAGTAGGGGGACAGGCTTGTTCCTTAGTGCCAAATAGGAGACATCAGGGGCAGAAGTCAGTATTGAGGAGAGTAATAAAAAGCAACTACCTGATAATAGACACTGGTTATAGACAATGGTTACTCAAATGGGACAAGTATCTTTCACCTGGGCTGTACCAACCATTCCTGTGTCCAACTGTACATACTTCCACAATAATGACCTCTCTATCTATCTATCTATCTATCCTACTATCTATCTATCTATCTATCTATCTATCTATCTATCTATATATATATATATCTTTCTATATATCTATTTATATATTGTGGGTGTTGTGTATATGGAAGGAGTGAAGAGGGGATACTGCTGTTACAGGTAGTTGACTGTTATATTGGAATCTCAATGATGTGGTGATGTAGGAAGGAAGGAAGGAAGTAAGGAAGGGGATGGTTGCTAAATTCAGAGAGAGAGGGAGAGGGAAAGGGAGAGAGTGTGTGTGTGTGTGTGTGTGTGTGTGTGTGTGTGTGTGTGTGTGTGTGTGTGTGTGTGTGTGAAGAAAGAGTGGAGAGAAAAAAGATAGAAAGAAAAAAGATATACTGAGAGAGAGAGAGAGAGAGAGAGAGAGAGAGAGAGAGAGAGAGAGAGAGAGGCTATGTCATGGCCACTGATTCTCTCTGGACTATTTTAACTTTTTTGGCTCCACTCTTATCCTCCTTCATCACTCACTCTCTCTCTCTCTCTCTCTCTCACTCTCTCTCTCTCTCTCTCTCTCTCTCTCTCTCTCTCTCTCTCTCTCTCTCTCTCTTTAAAATCCTTCCATACTCCTATATTCTCTCTCTCTCTCTCTCTCTCTCTCTCTCTCTCTCTCTCTCTCTCTCTCTCTCTCTCTCTCTCTCTTTAAAATCCTCCCATACTCACCTCCTACTCTCTCTCTCACTCACTCACTCTTTCACTCTCTCACTCACTCACTCACTCACTCACTCACTCACTCACTCACTCACTCACTCACTCACTCACTCACTCACTCACTCACTCACTCACACTTATCACATCTCATCACTCACCCAAAATTTGAAGGACTCATTTATCTCCAAATTTTCTGACTACATCACACAGGGTCCCTTTATAAATGTGTGTGTGTGTGTGTGTGTGTGTGTGTGTACAGTAGAGGTAACGTGTATGTGTTTCTCTATGTGTGTGTAGAGGTAACGTGTATGTATGTATGTATGTATGTGTGTGTGTGTATGCTGAATATGGTACCAGCTTCAAGTGTGTGTATTTCACGTATATATCCATTTGAACGAAAAGAGAGAATAAGGAACAAAGGGTACAGGTCATGGCTTGCTGTGTTCGATACCAGTGGAGGCAACTGATAAACCTCCTTTTTAATTAAATCATATACATAATTAACGAAAAGAAAATAAAGAACCCAACCATTTTCTATTTTTTTTTTTTTATATATACTGTATATACTTCAACTTGTACTCAATTTTGCTTGCTATTCCTGTACCCCTACTCGACCCCTTACTTGTACCCCTTACCCATCCCCCTATTCGTCCCTATACTCATCTCCCTACTCCTCCCCCTACTCATCCCCTTACTCGTCTCCCTATCCCCCTATTCGTCCCCCCTATCCCTTTATTCGTCCCTTTATTCGTCCCCCCTTTCGGTACGCAATGTATAGATAGATACCTGCGTCAATTATGTCTCTCTAAGCCCTTACAGTACTTACACGATATTGGATTTTCAACAGAGAGCTATATTTTGCAACGTTGCCTGCCCGCTCTGTATTTGTGTGTGTGTGTGTGTGTGTGTGTGTGTGTGTGTGTGTGTGTGTGTGTGTGTGTGTGTGTGTGTGTTTTATGTATGTATGTATGTGTGTGGTGAGAAAGACAGTACGTGTGTGCGTATCCTCAAATCTCTCTCTTCCTCCACACACACACACACACACACACACACCGAAGAGCTCCCCCCCCCACTCTCTCCTCCATATTTTGCAACCCTGCCCGATCTGCATTTGACAGTCACAAATATTCTATACTCTGGTTATTATTGTTGTTATTTGCTTAGACCAGAGGGGATGTCCTATTAAACTTTTTTTTGGCACATTAGAGTGCTTTGTTGATTCCCCCCAAAACTTATGCTAGGAAACAGGACTAGATTAATTAAAGGAGTCACACCCGTAGTTTAAAAAAAAATTGAGGTCCCTTACTGGAGCTCTATGAACCCTCCAAATAATCCAGGCCACAAAACGCTTCAGTGTTTCGAATAGGGAATCTGTTGCCTGGAGTAGTTTGGAGGGTTCATAGAGCTCCAGTAAGGGACCTCAAATTTGTTAAAACTACGAGGGTAAGTTTTGTGTTGGTGTTTCTGTAGCAACTGAATCCATCAAACTAATCCAAGGAACAGAACAAGCACCGTTACTGTTGATGGTCTGGTCCTGTTGTTTCCTGGCATACTTTGGAGGAATCGAGGTGCTCCAATTCAACAAAAGTGAAGTTACCCCCCTAAATTTTAACACAACTAATAATGGTGGTGGCCTGTTGCTTGGTGTACCTTGGAGGAATGAGTTTGCTCCAGATTTCCCAACAACGACAAGCCAACGTAAGTGATGGACTTGTGTAGGTAATGTAAGAGTCAGTATTGCTTAAACACACAGTCATCAATACGGGGTTATGTTTATAAGAGAGAGAGAGAGAGAGAGAGAGAGAGAGAGAGAGAGAGAGAGAGAGAGAGAGCTACAGGTGTACAGCCACCCACCCACTTATCCCATCTACACACACACACACATCTCTCTCTCTCTCTCTCTCTCTCTCTCTCTCTTGTGCAGTGACTTCCGCCACGCCAACACCTCCTGCCAGCTCTTGCTCGCTAGCTGTGTGTACTACAGTGTAACCCCGTGTGTGATCAGTCTAAACCCCTGTGTGTGATCAGTCTAAACCCGTGTGTTAGCGTGTGTTTCTGTTTAATCTCGAGTGTGTTCTGTGTGTGATCAGTCTAAACCCGTGTGTTAGCGTGTGTTTCTGTTTAATCCCGAGTGTGTTCTGTGTGTGATCAGTTTAAACCCGTGTGTTAGCGTGTGTTTCTGTTTAATCCCGAGTGTTCTGTGTAATCCCGTATGCTAGCTTGTTTCTGTGTTCACGAGTGTTTGGAGCTGTTTGTGTTCTTCGTGGATGTAAGCGATCGTTCATCCCAGCTCACATTAAGTACCCTACACTAATTTCACTTACTAACTTATTTTATCTATTTTTTTAACTTTATTTTCTTACTCACTATTTACTCTTTATTTACTCTTTATTTCCCATATTTGTGTTGCCAATTTCCCAACGTGTTTTTTTCTATATTTATTTTCTATAGTGAAATTCTATATTAATTTTATTCCAGGTATACACTACAAATTTACTGTATCCGTATATATTGAGTTCTCAGTTCCCAACGATTTTTATTCCACATTTGTATTTATTTTTTATATAGTTCCATACTATATAATTTCAGGCTCCTGATATAAGTTTCTCACTTATTTGTCTACTCGTTCGTCTTTATATTTCTGTACTAATATTAATATCTCTGTATTTAATTAATTCCAATAACCAGTCTCTCCCTACCAAGCACCCCCCCCCTCCCCACCACACCTCACATCTCTTCTCCACTCCCCTTTGTCCAGTAAACTCGCCCCTCCCCCTCGCCCTATCTCATCTCACCTCACCTCTCTTTTCCTCCACTCCCAAGGGACATTAGCCCCTACCTACCTTCCTACATTCTCTACAGTCCCATCTCACCTCACCTCTCCTCCACTCCCAAGGGACATTAATCCCTACCTTCCTACAGCCTCACCTCACCTCTCCTTGTTTAGCATTTATCTCCACTCACTACCTGTACCTTATCGTCCCCCCCATCCATCACCCCATATCCTCATCAACTTGAAATTGTTTAATAAATAAATATAATAATATATTATTGAATTAGTAAATTAATTAATAAACTAATATATAAATCAATAAATTAATAAATAAATTAATAAACTAACTGTTACATATATTGATAAACTAATTGATAAATAAATTGTTAAATTAATTGTTAAATAAATTGATAAATAGATTAATAAACTAACTACCAAATAAATATTTTCATCAATTCATTTTAAGTTTACAGCATACATATTTAATTCAATTTTTAATATATTTCTATACACGTTCGTGTCCAATTGACAACTTTATTCCCTTCCAGGACTGTACATTTGCATTTCTTTGTCCTTTCAATAATTTTATTGCTTTCCAGGCCTACACATTTATATTTCTTTTTGTTCAGTTGATATTATTCCCTTACAGGCCTAAAACAATAACACCATATCTTAATTTAACCCTACCCACTACACTCACCTCACCTCACCTTGTGATCCTCACCTCACCTCACTCACCTCACCTCACCTCACCTTACCTTGTGATCCTCTTCCTCACCTCACTCACCTCACCTTACCCTGTGATCCTCTTCCTCTCCTACCACCTCACCTCTCCTTGGTATTCCCAGCCCCCCACCAGATAATCCCTACTCACCTGACCCTATACCTATACCCTATCTCCCCCCCCCCCTCAAACCCACACCAACAGTCGACATTTTCGTACATCACCCCATACTCACACCAACTTGAAATTGATTATTAAACAAATAGAATAATATATTATTGAATTAATAAATTAATTAATAATTTAATATATAAATCAATAAATTATTAAATAAACTTAATAAACTAATTGCTAAATAAATTGATAAACTAATTAATAAATTAATTGTTAAATAATTTGTTGAATAAATTGATAATTTGATTGTTAAATTAATTGACTAATAAATTGTTAAATAGATCAATAAATTAACTACCAAATATATATTTTCATCAATACGTTTTAATTTTACAGCATACATATTTAACTCAATTTTATTATATTTCTATAGACGTTCGTGACCAACTGACAACTTTATTCCCTTCCAGGCCTACACATTTGTATATCTTGTTTATAAATAAATTCATAATATATAAATAATAAATTAATTCAACAATAACAAAACAACATTAATACTACTACTAAGTAATCATATAAAATCATAAATTTATAAATAGATTAATAAATAAATTAATAAATAATTTACATCTAAATTAATAAATAGTTTGAATCTAAATTAATAAATAATTTTAATCTAAATAAATAAATAATTTAAATCTAAATAAATAATCTAAATATAAATTAATAATTAATCCAATTTATATAAGTAAATTTACAAATTGACAAGCAAAAAAAAATCAATAAATATTCACCATGGCACCTCAATACACCTGTTTGACTTGCTCTGGAACTTTTGGCCCTACTATTTTCGCGAACAGAGACGTCCATATCTGTAGATTCTGCCAGTTACGAGAGGATTTGTCGACCGACCTGAAGGCAGCACATTGCAAGATCGAGGCCCTGAACGAGAAGTTGGAAACACTACAGGAATTCGCCGCTTTGAACGTAGGAATGACATCGACGCCTACAGAACCCGTCGTCACAGCCCCTGTACAGACTGCCTCTACACCCTTACCTCCACAGGCACCACCAACTACACCATCTTCACAGGAGGAGTTCCGCGTCGTCAGGAACAACACACGACCCAGGAAGAACATCATACCCATCACTACTTGTCAAAACCGCTTCAAGATCCTGGCACAAGACGACGATGAAGACGACACCGAGGTCAGGCTGGTTGGTGACTCCATGGTAAGGGGTCAACTCACCGAGTTTTGTGGTCGAGCACCCAAGACTAGGAAGCGCTTCTGTATCCCAGGTGGCGGCCTAGACGACGTGACCGACGTAGTGGATGAAGTGACACGCCAGGCCCCCGACAACACCACGTACGTCATCCACGTCGGAACCAACGATGTATTGAAGACCCGATCGGAGGAGCTACTCAACAAGTACCGTAAGATGATTGGTAAGTTCAAGGAGAAAACTAACAACATAATACTTTCTGGAATCATCCCCCGCAGACAAGCCGACACCCGCTTCTACAACACCGCCACCAGCATCAACCGACGACTTGCCAGCATCTGCAACGAGGAGAACGTCGATTTCATCAACACCTGGGACAACTTCTTTTTTGATAACTCTTTATTCTCAGATGATGGTGTCCATTTGAACCAGGTGGGATCAGCCCGTTTCGGACGTTTGCTGAACGACGCGGTCATCAACCACCGATCAAAAAACGGGACTACCCAGGTACGTCAAGGTCAGGTAACGTAAAACAAATAAATAGAGTAAACCGAAATAGCTTAAAGGTATTTTACGTAAACGCTCGCAGCATCCATAACAAATTTACAGATTTAGAGGAATTAACTTTCACAGAAAATTATGATATAATCGGCATAACCGAATCGTGGCTAAATACTGAAAGCAGAGATTTCCTAGCAGAGTATAAAATTCCCGGTTACACAATATTTGAAAAAGGACGAACAAATAAAAGGGGAGGCGGAGTTCTATTATATATTAAAGACGATCTTAAACCAATCCTATTATCAAAGCCACATATTGATAACGTAGATACACTTTATATAGTCATTAGAAATAATTGTGGGGCGAAACTTTTGTTAGCTTTATTATACAGACCCCCAGCTCAACCTGTACAAACCGACCGTGATATCTATGAGCAATTAAACGAAATTATTAACACGCAACATTCCATAATTCTTGGTGACTTTAATTTACCAGTAACAAAGTGGGGAGAACCGTTATCAGCTCATTATGGTCAAGATCTTTACACTAACTTACAAGAGAGCTCCCTTATCCAATTTGTCAACAGCCCAACTCGCGGAAATAATGTTCTTGACCTAGTATTTGCAACAAACGAAGACATGATAGAGAATACTAACGTAGGTGAAGAATTTACCAATAGCGACCACCGCATAATAACTTTCAGTATAAATTTTAACAAAAGCGACATAAAGTACAGCTACGAAAAAATCCCCGATTTTAGAAAAGCCAATTTCAACCAACTCAGAGCGATACTAAAAGAAACCGACTGGAAATGTCTGCGAGACACTATTGACATAAATACACAATGGAACTTTTTCACTAATGCGTACACAAAAGCGGTCAGGGATAGCATACCATTAAAAAACCGACGTTCAGCACAAAATTTAAAGCCCAAGTGGTGGAGTAAAGATATAGCCGACTGTTTACGAGCCAAAAAGAACGCCCATAATAAAGTAAAAATCACAGCCAATAATGACGACCGTGCCAAGTTTACAGACTTACGAAGAAAAGCCAAAAAGTTAATCAAACAGAGTAAAAAGGAAATTGAAAAACACGTTGCAAATCAGAGTAAGACAAACCCGAAAGAGTTCTACAGTTATATTCGACAAAAGAAAGTACTTACGTCAACTATCGGTCCAATTCTTGATGAAAATGGGGACTTTACGACAGATGAAGAGCGAATGAGTAGTATCCTAAATACTTTCTTTGCATCAGTCTTTACTATAGAAAACCCGAACGATATACCAGCTGAAACAACAGTCCAAAATGAAAACACCGAGGTTTTAAATAATATCAGCATAACAGAATTTGACGTAATCAAATGTATTGATAAATTAAATGTAAATAAGTCACCTGGGCCTGACACGATCTCCCCTCGCGTAATAAAGGAAGCTAAAAGTGAAATAGTAAAACCTCTGACTCTGCTATTTAATTATTCTTTACACACTGGAACAATACCTGATGATTGGAAGCTCGCTAACGTAACACCAATATTTAAAAAAGGCAGCAAATCTTTACCTAGTAACTATCGCCCTATCAGCCTAACCTCAGTAGTATGCAAAATGTTAGAGACAATCATACGAGATAAACTTACATATCATTTAGAGGAAAATAACTTACTCAGAGACACTCAACACGGTTTCCGCAATAAACGCTCCTGCCTAACGAATCTATTAGACTTTTTAAATGACATTTTTAACGAATATGATAAGAGTAAAGCAGTAGACATAATTTATCTAGATTTCCAAAAAGCCTTTGACAAAGTTCCCCATAAACGTTTAATAACTAAATTAAAATCTCACAGAATCCAAGGCGACACCGTAAGATGGATAGAGAACTGGCTAAGAAACCGTAAACAACGTGTGGTAATAAATGGTAAATCATCTAATTGGACTGGCGTTACGAGCGGGGTGCCACAAGGGTCAGTTTTAGGCCCAATCCTTTTCCTAGTTTACATAAACGACATAGATGAAGGTCTCTCATGCATAATATCGAAGTTTGCCGATGACACTAAAATTGCAAATACAGTACTCACTAACGCACAAACTAAAGAAATGCAAGATAATCTCGATAAATTGTCGAATTGGGCGAAAACTTGGCAAATGTCCTTCAATGCAGATAAATGTAAAGTACTCCATATCGGACATCGTAACGTAACTGCAAACTACTCGCTAAATGGTAATCAAATTAAAAGCGTGGATCAAGAGACAGACTTAGGGGTCACAATATCAAGTAACCTAAAACCCAGTCAGCAATGTACGGAAGTAATTAAGAAAGCAAATAAAACTATCGGCTTTATTGGCAGAGCATTCGAGTATAAGTCTAAAGATACAATCCTCACTTTGTATAATTCCCTGGTCCGTCCCCTTATGGAATATTGTGTCCAAGCCTGGTGCCCGTACTACCAGAAAGATATAGTAAAATTGGAACGAGTCCAACGTAGAGTTACTAAAATGATACCATGTCTACGAAACAAAACGTATGAAGAGCGGCTAAATAAATTGAATCTATTCCCATTAGCACAACGTAGATTGAGAGGCGACTTAATCCAGGTATTCAAAATAATCAAAGGCATAGATAATATGGACTGCAACAAATATTTCAATATCGATCAATCAAACTACACGAGAGGTAATGGCTGTAAAATCATAGGTAAATCTTTTAACTCACACGAATCCAAGAATTTCTTTTTTAACCGAGTCGTCAACTTATGGAATGGGCTTCCCCGTAACGTAATAGAATGTAACACAGTAGACAGCTTCAAACGTCGCCTTGATAAACACCTTGCATCTAATCCCCGACTCTCGATGTTTACTAATGAATAATTTTTTGCCCATTACAGGTGGCAAGTTAGCCAAATTTCAACTACTTTCTATCTTTCCTATAAAATTTCCTTGTGGAGTTTTCTCTTTACCAACTCCACAAGGTTCTGACTCCTAACTTTATTTCCAGTACGGCTCAGGCCGGAGGGATTGGAGGGTGGGGAGAGAGCCTTCTACTTTGCTATTCTTACCTACGACTATCACTGGGGAGATATTCATTCTCTACCAGTAACCTTCTAATCAGATCACCCCGTGTGGACCGTAAGGTCTGTTGTGGTCTGTGATTCTATGTAACTCTATGTAACTCTCTCTCTGCTTCTACCCGTGATAGAGGAAGGAGGAGAAGGAGGCATTAGTCAGTAAGAGTTGGATCACATTACTCGAAGCGTTTCTTGAGATGATGATAATAATATGATGTATTGTTTACGATGTATGTATGTATGCATGTATGTATGTCTACGTAACCCCGGGTATAGTCGTGTACTTGTTGTTTTGAGTTGACAGTAGAATTGTTCGATTTTTCTCTGCAAACCTTTCTCCTTTTTTTTTTTTTTTTTTTTTAATATTGTGTTTTCTTATTTGTGAATGAGAGTGCTGTCGTTTATGTGAGTATGTATTTTTGTTGTTGTTATTTTTATTATCAAATAACCACCGAAACTTTCCTTCTATCGTGCAGATAAATCAGTATCATATCAAAATTAAATCATACAACATCTTACTTCAACTCAACCCCTTCAATTATCAATATAAGGTGCTGCAAATTCATACACGTGTTGCTCTTTATTACTAAGATATTTAACACGATGGAAGGAAAGTGTCGGTGGTTATTTGATTAAAATAATAATAATAATAATAATAATAATAATAATAATAATAATAATAATAATATTTTCACATAATTATATCCCAAGTCGAAGCCAAACCGAGGGAAGGGAACACACGGCCAGCCCTGATGCCTAGAGCCGGTGATTGGCCGGTTAGCACCCAAGATGAATAGAAGAGGAGAACCGTGAACAACAACTCTTTAACATTAACGAGATCACTTTTTATAACCTTCAGCTCCTACTCCTCCTCCTCCTCCTCTTTAACTTCTTCCTCCTCTTCCTCTTCCTCTTTAACTTCTTCTTCCTCCTCCTCCTCTTCTTCCTTCTCCTCCTCCTCCTCCTCCTCCTCCATTTTTAACACAATTTTATTTTTAGGTGTATGCTTGTTTATCTTTATTTATTATTATTCATATTATTTTTCTTTTGAGGGGAGCATTTTATTTATATATTTTGGAGGGTTTTTTTTTGGAAGGGGGAAGGATTTTTTTTTTCTTCGGCATCTCTTCACAAGAATGTTATTTATTTCAACTTTCCCCTCGTTGGATTTATTCTTATTAGTCTCCCTCTCCATGTATTTTTTTTTTTTTTCAACTTTCAGCTCCATTTCACTTCAACACATTTTCGTCCTTCCGTCTCTTTCCATCATGATTATATATTCTAACTCTCTCTCTCTCTCTCTCTCTCTCTCTCTCTCTCTCTCTCTCTCTCTCTCTCTCTCTCTCTCTCTCTCTTGAGAGAGAGGAAGTTTGGATACCGGAACAAGGAGATAGTACTTCGTCTGTACAATTCCCTTGTCCGACCGCACCTGGAGTATGCAGTCCAGTTTGGGAGTCCTTCTTACCGAAAGGATATTACGAGATTGGAACGAGTGCAAGCCAGGGCAACCAAACTTATACCCTCTCTTAGACACAAGAGCTATGAAGATCGGTTGGTAGAACTCAACCTGTTCTCTTTGGAAACTCGGAGACTGCGTGGTCAGCTTATCGAAGTGTTTAAAATACTACGAGGCTTTGACAATGTAGACTACAGGGACATTTTCCAACTCAGTGAGGGCACAACCAGGAATCATGGCTACAAACTTGAACTGAAGCGATACAACCGTGATCGGTGTGGTAAATTCTTTACATACAGCATCTGCGGTACTTGGAACGCGCTTCCTGCTGATGTAGTCAACAGCAACTCTGTGGATCAGTTCAAGTCCAGATTAGACAAAGTCTTAAACCACCGTCTAGGTGTTTAAGCCGTTGTGTGAGTGTTCCTTGATGGTTTCACATGACACATTCAAGGACGGTCACATACTTGCACAACTAAACCCACAGGTACCCTCTTTGTATGGATCGTAAGGTCTTCTAGGGTACTTCTTTTCCTTGTAACTCTCTCTCTCTCTCTCTCTCTCTCTCTCTCTCTCTCTCTCTCTCTCTCTCTCTCTCTCTCTCTCTCTCCACTTCATTACGACTTTAATTTTGTTTACTTTCTTTCCGTCTCTCCCTTGGCATCACTGTCTACCCATTTTTCTCTCCTTTTCCCTTTCCCATTTCCCTACCTCCCCCTTCCAGAGAGAGAGAGAGAGAGAGAGAGACCCACGATAACCACATACAAGCAGCTGCATAATGTGTCTTTAATATTTAATTCCTGCTCTCGTTAGCGTGATGTACACTTGAGTCTGAGGCTGATCAGAGGTAATCTACAGTGGTAATGATACGTGATACGCAATTAAGGGATGCATCACCACGTTCTAGATAAGGGGTTATCAATGTGGTCGATATTGACTTCCAGGGGTCGATGGGATCATCCAAGGGGTCGATGAATAGCCTGGGGGTCGGTGAATGTTTAGGTACTGTTAGGGTCGAACCGACCATTGAAGCCTCCAATTTGAAAATCTCGATTATAATTTGTAAAAATCTGAAGAATATCAGACACCATTAGATTACAAAAAATTATATTAATTTATTGAATTCACAGTTCAGACAGTAGGCCATAATTTTTTCAGTAAATCTTCAGAAATTTCAGCAGCGCTGGCAACACTACCTTCAACCAACCTCTCCCCCTCATCGTCTCTCGCAGCTCTACTGTCCGTACAGTACCATGCAGGGTCCGTACAGGATGCATTACTACACTACTACTACTACTACTACTACTCATACTGATTTTGGCATCGGTGTTTTTTGCCTTGAATTATTAAAAGCTAGGCTGTTAGGGGGTCAACAAAAAATGTGCAACTTCATTGGGGGGTCGACGAGTTAAAAAGTTTGAGAACCCCTGTTCTAGATGAATAATCAATTTAATGACGTGAAAAATTGGCGTGTACGGATGTTAACATTTCCCGACAGTTGTTTTGATTACGGACGAAAACTGGATGAACTCGACTCTTCTCCCCCCCACCCCATCCCCTGCACTCTCTTCACCCCCTCCCCTCCCTCTCTCCTTCTCTCCCTCCCTCCCTTATATTTATACTACCCCCACCTCTCCCTTACTTCCCTCCAATATACTTATACTATCCCCCCTCCCACACCTTCTCGCTCCCTTACACTTATACTAGCCCCCACCCCTTTCCTCCCTCATACTTATATCAATCCCGCCTCCTACCCTCCCCACACCCACCTCCCTCCCCTATACTACTCATACTACCTACATGCACCCTTCGCTCCCTCATAATGATATTAATGTTACATAATGCCCATAAATTAGATTATTTACAGAAAATTATCATAAATTACCTGTAGTTACCTGGGGTGGGCAGGTAACTACAGATAATCTATGATAATCATTAGTAAATAGAACACATACACAGGGTTGTTACAGTATAGTCAGGGCAGTTCATCGGTGTCTACAGTAGATCGGTCCCAAAATGTTGACTTTCTTTGGATGAGATAATCTTACTTTGTGTTTCTATATCATTTGCAAACTTTGACATTTTTCCAAGAGAAGATCTGGTGATGAAAAGGTTATACAGTAGATGCTAGTTATTTACCTTGAGGAACCCCTTGTCAGCTCAATAATTACCGATATATATCTATCACTGTTTGCACTCCGGTAGCCATGCAGTCCCTAAGACACTCGTGTATCTCCCCTGTAACGTGGTGGTGGGCTTCTGCTGTTACCTATTTTATTAGGGAGAATTTTGTCAAGAGTCTGTTTGGAAATCAAGATAGATAACATGAAGGGGGAAGTTTTGTGTTGGTAATTCTGGAGCAATTGAATCCTCCAAACTATTCCAAGCAACAGAACACCATTATTTTTGCTCTTCTGGTCCTGTTTCCTGGCATGCTTTAGGAGAATCGAGGAGCTCCAATGTAACAAAAGCGAATTCCTTCCTTAAAAGCTCTAGATCCATCGTGGAAGTTGAGGGAGGAATGGAGACAAGGAATACAAAGGAATACAATGGACCTCCAAATAACAACAATAGACTGAAGGATGTTTGGTGTTGCTTTGTTCACTAGTCTAGTCGGATGAAGAAAATATAATATAGGAGAAGAAGGAGGAGGAGAAGGAAACGAAGGAGAATGAAAAGTTGAAAAAGGAACCGAAAGGGAATGAAAAGTTGATAAAAGAAGAGGGGGATTTTTCTTAGCTGTTTGAAGGTGGAGGTGTAGTTTGGGTTCTCGCCCTTCCACCCCCCCTCCATCATCACTCCCTCCTGCCTCCCCCCCCCCCCATTACCCATAAATCAGGAACGATGAGTAGGCAGTCCAATCCCTTATCCTGTCAACACCTCAACCTGCTGCCCTTTTTGCCCATTTCCCTCCCTTTTTCCTACCCAGTTTTCCCCTCTTCCCTACCCACTTTTTCCCTTTTCCCTACCCACTTCCCTCCCTCTTTCCTACCCACTTTCCTCCCTCTTTCCTACCCACTTCTCTTCCTCTTTCCTACCCACTTCCCTTCCTCTTTCCTACCCATTTCCCTCCCTTTTTTCCTACCCTCTATCCTTCCTCTTTCCCTACCGACATCCCTCCCTCTCTGCCGTACTTTAACCGTACTCCTCTCCCTACCCAACCCTCCTCTACCCATCCCTGCCTTTTCTGTCCACATTATTTCCTGCATATATATAGCAAATGAACAATGATACACAAACAAATACGTGCCTGAAAACTAGGGTAAAAGAAATAATACAGAGTGCATTGAAAAACAAACAAACACACACACATAGAAACGATCGTCTTCCTTCCCACACAACCTTCTCACTCACACCCACAGCCACACACACACACACACACCCCCCCCTCCCCCCCCCCCCCAACACCCGGAAACCCATTAAATGAAACCAGAGACACATTGCCTAAGACGAGGATGTTACAGGGTTAGAGAGACCATGGATGCAGCTTGTGAAAGAGGAACGCTTCTGTGACTTTTTTTTTTTTTTTTGTAATTCATTCGTTAGGTTATAGGTTTGTTCACATTTCTTCACAGTCATTTATGTAAGGGTAAGTGATTAATAAAGGGGTTAGTTATTTGGTTAGTTAGTTAGTTAGTTAGTTAATTAAGGAGAGAAGAGCTTGGTAAAGTGGCGTCAGGAATTGCATGCATGCATGTATGTGTGTGTGTGTGTGTGTGTATGGGAGGAATTCTTGTGTGGGGTGGGAGTGAGGACGTTAAGATATGATACTTAGAATGAGGGATTATTACAGGGTAAATTAGTTAGTTAGTCTGTGAGTGAGTAAGGAGGTGTCAGTAATTGCATGTACTGTATGTGTGTGTATGGGAATTCTCGTGTGGGGAAGAGGGGGGAGTGAGGACGTAAGACATGATACCGAGAGAGAGAGAGTGAGTGATGAAAGAGTTACGAGTGCAAGATGGCAGTGAATGGAGAAGGAGTAGGAGGAGGAGGAGTACGAGGAGGGGAAATAAGAGGAGAAGGAAGAGGATGAGAAGAAGGAAGAGGAGGAGGAGGAGGAAATGGTTAATGTTTCGTGGTGCGTATGAGAAGCGATGACGTTATATCAAGGGACGTTAATCATAGTAAGGAGAAGGGGTCTGAAGGGGTAGGAGCACAGTCAGTAGTAAGAAAGAAGGGGGTAGGGGTATGGAAAATGGGTAGGATATTAAAGGGATTAGGAGACGCGTAGGGAAGCGAGTAGGGGAAGAGGGAACAGATAGGGGTACGGGCAGTGGGAGGAAATAGGAGGTAGGAGTAAGGCAAAAGGCTAGTGTAACAACCCTACGATGGTTCGCCACACCAAACCATCAGCCGGGCTTCAGGTGGTTGGCTCGACCCCTAAAACCATTTCTTAATGGAACCAAACCGGGCTTCAACCGAGCTGACGTAGTGGCCCAAAAATGATTGTTAGTCAGTCTCATCACACAGCGAGGTCTGAACACTTCTCCTGGCGTTGGGCGACAGCTGGACTTAAGTATTCGGTCTCGTCCCTTTGATAAGTATATTGTGTTGATATTGTCCAATTGGGAGTGTCTTTATTAGTGTCTTTATAGTATCTTTATGAGTGTCTTTATTAGTGTCTTTATAGTATCTTTATAGTATCTTTATGAGTGTCTTTATAGTGTCTTTATTGTGTCTTTATTGTGTATTTATTATGTCTTTATTATATCATGTGTCATTAGTTTAACATTAGGGTCTTTATTATATCATGTGTCATTAGTTAACATTAGGGTCTTTATTATATCATATGTCATTAGTTTAACATTAGGGTCTTTATTATATCGTGTCTTTAGTATAACTTTAGGGTATTTATTATATCATGTCTTTAAGTCATTAGTGTCTATTCTATATCTTGTGATGGTCCTGATAATATACGTTTTATAGTAAACACCTTTTCCATCACCTGTTTTTGTTGGCCAATGTGGTACTCAATTATAA
Organism: Petrolisthes manimaculis; assembly: GCA_034508575.1. Lineage (NCBI taxonomy): Eukaryota > Metazoa > Arthropoda > Malacostraca > Decapoda > Porcellanidae > Petrolisthes > Petrolisthes manimaculis. The sequence continues at coordinate 294,902 of JAWZYT010000267.1, forward strand.
ACCCCTAGACCTCTACTACACTGGTCATAACAAAGTGGGGGCCTGTCCGGGATTCATTACTATTTTTTGAAGGAACAGGGAAACAAGTGAGTAGGTCGCTCCCAGTTGGATATCTTGTATTGCTCAGCACAATTAGGGTGGACCATTTTTGGTGGGAGTGTTAAGCCTTGCCTTTAAAATTCCTACACGAGGGCCTGGTGTAGAGGCACCTAGGTGTGACATTTCTTATCAGACTAGTTGTCCCTAGTGGAATATTTCCAGTGAACAACCTCCTCCCACTTGCTGTACAGAGACTCATTCTTATCTTGGAACCAGTGATGTTCCCATCCAATTAACTAACACTCGAAAGTAACTTGACCGTCACGCCCCAAAGGGTACTGTGTCAGACTGTTTTGCATAGTGTGGGCTATTGCATCTGGCATCTTTTGGCTCGTTACATCTTCGAAGTGTCTTACTCATAGGGGTCGCTCCCCTACATCCTCACGTCTAGTGTTTAAATTGGTAGGAAGACAGGAGATACTACTTTATTTAACACTCTACGTCATTTTCTTCTTATTATTTCAATTTTTCGGCACACAGTGCCCAAACTTTTCATTTAACTTGTCTTGTATATATATTATCGTGTAAAATTGTAAGTGTTGGTAACTAAGTTCGAACAACATTTCAAAATGACCACTTTCTTTAATGTACAAGAATTTGTTGGTAACCCTTCAGTAGAGGAACTTTCTAATTCTAATGCTACAAAAGATCAACTAAAATTCATAGCCACTAGTTTTGGTATTCAGTTCTCGTGTGAAATCACCAAAGATGATCTTAGAATTCTCATATTAACTCATCTTGGGGTAGACTCGGAGTCACTTTCACAACTACCTACTGGACGGGATAATCCCTCTATGTTATTACAAGTAGAAAAGGTACGTTTACACTCTTATCAAATGAAAGTAGCTCATGAGGAACGTGACAGAGAACACCAAGAAAGGTTGATTGGTTTTGAGAGGGAAAAGCTTGAATTGGAGAAGTTAAGATTAGCAGCACAGGAAAGGGAAAACGAAAGACAGGAAAGGGAAAACGAAAGACAGGAAAAGGAAAACGAAAGGCAATATGAACTAAAGCTTTTGGAATTACAGAATCAAAGTTCTCCTCCATCAAAAACTGACATCCGTAAATATATCAATCTCATGCCTACTTTCTCAGAACATGATCCAGAGTCTTTCTTTAGACAGTTCGAAGCTACTGCTGCTCATTTTGAAATTCCAGAGTCAGACTGGACGTGGTTAGTTCAACCCAAACTGACCGGCAGAGCTCTAACTGTTTTTACGGGAATAGAAGATAGTGAGGAATATGAATTAGTTAAAACAGCCATTCTATCAGCTTATTCTATCACTACTGAAGGTTACCGACAAAACTTTAGGAAAATGTACAAGCTTTCTGACCAAACTTACTTAGAGTTTGCTACATCCAAACTCAGAGCCCTTAAACAATGGTTGAGGTCTGCTGCAGTAACTACTTATGACCAACTAATTAACCTAATAACGTTGGAGGAATTTGAACGCAAGGTTCCTCATACTATAATGGTTCACCTGATAGATAGGGACGAGACAGATCTCCTTAGGGCTGCCCAGTTAGCCGATGTTTTTTCATTAATTCATCGCCCAGCCTCAGGAGAACGAAAGACTTCGTCTTTTATACAGTCAGGTGCAAAGTCATATGATGGTAACATTGTTGAGAATACTGAGGTCGGTGCCAGGCCAAAGATAGTATGTGCTTTTTGTAAAAAACCAGGGCATGTTATTAGGAATTGCCCCGATCCTAGATGTAAAGTGTCTCGGTTATCAGGGTCTTTTCATAAGCCTGTGGCTTCGGTTAACACCACTAACAGTACATACCCTGATCCTTTTAAACCATTCAGAACTGTGGGTACTGTGGCCCTGGAGGAAGGTCTGAAGCTTCAACCTCTTCACATCATACGGGACACTGCTTCAGCCCAATCTATTCTTCTGAAATCTGCCTTGCCAGGAGTAGAAAAATACTACACTGGAGAAAGGGTATTTCTTAAGGACTTTCATGAACCATTTCCAGCTTATTTGGCTAAAGTATCCCTAATGTGTCCCTTGGTTCAAGGCTCTGTTACAGTAGCTGTAAGTGAAGAGACGGAATTGCCTATACCTGGTGCAAATTTCCTCCTTGCAAATGATTTAGCAGGGGAGAAAGTTGTACCCCTTCTGACCATCAGTCAGGTACCCCTTGCTTACAACCCTACAACCGACTTAGAAAGGGATCAGCCAGGATTATTCCCTAGTTGTGCGGTTACCCGATCCCAGGCTGGAAAGGATTATGACCCAACTACGGTTTCCCAGACAACTAATATTTCTTTCATTAGTGGTACTAGTAAGAGTGAAACTTTATTCTCTGAGAAGCAACTTAAGGAAGCTCAGAAAGAGGACAAAACATTAGACATACTTCATTCTCGAGCTATTCCAAAAGATCAGATCACTCACACTCCTGCTTACTATTACCAGGATGATATACTCATGAGACTGTACAGACCACCTAGATTAGATGATGATGATGATACATGGGCAGAGAGCCATCAAGTTGTATTACCTGTAACCTTAAGGAAAACCATATTGGAAGTTGCTCATGAAGGTACGGCCGGTCACTTGGGTATTAAGAAAACTTATGTAAAACTCCTCAGGGATTTCTATTGGCCAGGAATGAAGAATAATGTAAGTCAATTTGTAAATTCTTGTTCAACTTGCCAGATTGTGGGTAAACCAAACCAGAAAGTGCCACCATACCCACTTCAGCCCATTAAAGTACCCCATTCACCTTTTACAAAAATAATAATTGATGTAGTTGGTCCACTACCAAAAACTAGGAAAGGCAACCAATATATCTTGACTATTATGTGTCCAACAACCAGATACCCAGAAGCTTTTCCTCTCAAAAACATAAGGGCCAAAACCATTGCTAATATTTTAATTAATATGTTCACCACCTATGGCATTCCCAAGGACATACAAAGTGACCGTGGCAGTAACTTCACCAGTGACCTTTTTACAGCTGTCTTAGCCCAGCTTGGTATCACTCAGACCCTCTCAACTGCTTACCATCCTCAGTCTCAGGGCGCACTGGAGAGATGCCATCAAACATTAAAGTCAATTCTCAGGAAGTTTTGCCATGAAAATGACCAGGAATGGGATGAAGCTTTACCCTTTGCACTTTTTGCAATCAGAGAGACTCCAAACGAGACCCTAGGAGTGTCTCCATTTGAGATGTTGTTTGGCCGTCCAGTTAGAGGACCCCTCAAAGTCATCAAGGATAAACTGTTAAGTGATGCTTCTTACAGACTAAGTTCAGTTACTCAGTACATTAATCACTTAAAAAATACACTCCACAGGATTCATGAATTTGCCAAACATAATCTTAAACAATCTCAGGAGGTAATGAAAATTCACTATGATGTCAAAGCCAAACCTAGATCATTTAATCAGGGCGATAAGGTTCTCGCTTTCTTCCCAACTCCTGGTTCACCCTTGCAAGCCAAATACCATGGCCCATATTCTGTAATTAAGAGACTCAATGAGGTAGATTACATTTTAAGCACTCCAGATCGTCGCAAAAGCACTCAGGTTATTCATGTAAACTGGCTCAAGCCATATCTCGCTTCTGACACTGCACCTGACTCGGAGAGACCATCTTGTTGTAATGTAGTTGTAAGTCCGACCGAACATGATCCCTTGGAGAATGCAAAGAACTCTGATATTCTCGGAATCCTTCCAGAATATTTAAAATGTCTACCCAGTGATCATGCTACAGACATTAAAAATCTAATAATCTCTTACCAGGACGTCTTTGGTGACCATCCCAGAAGATGTACTGTGGCTTGTCATGATGTTCAACTACTTCCAGGAACAGTCCCTCTTCGTCAGAACCCATACAGACTCCACCCACAGAAGCGGGAGCTGATGAAGAAAGAGGTCGACTATCTTCTCCAACATGGACTGGCCGAGCCAAGCCAGTCATCCTGGGCGTCCCCATGCCTGCTGGTTCCAAAAGAGGATGGCCAACTCCGCCTCTGCACGGACTACAGAGGAGTCAACGCAGTAACAGTACCAGACGCATACCCTCTTCCTAGAGTGGATGACTTAATCGATGAGGTGGGACAGTCCAAATTTATAACTAAAATAGATCTGCTAAAAGGGTACTATCAGATTCCACTCTCCAAGGAGGCCCAGCAAATATCTGCTTTTACCACTCACTTTGGCCTATTCCATTATCTTGTTATGCCCTTTGGAATGCGCAATGGCCCAGCTACCTTTCAGCGAACCATGAACTACTTGTTGCAGGATATACAGGGTGTCTCAGTGTATTTAGACGATATTTTAATCTCCTCAGACCAGTGGCAACATCATCTACACCAAATCCAGCAGGTCCTGTCGAAGCTGCAAGGGGCCCAGCTTACGGTGAAACTGGCCAAGACATGCTTCGGGAGAGCTTCAATCAACTACCTGGGCCACGTAGTTGGGCATGGAGTTGTCAGGCCAAAGTCTGCCAACGTTACTGCCGTACTGGAATACCCTGTCCCGACCACTCGCAAGTCCCTGATGCGTTTCCTTGGCATGGCTGGTTATTATAGGAAGTTTTGCCCTAACTTCTCAGCTGCTGCAGCGCCACTCACCGATCTTACGAGTGGTAAGGTTAAGTTCGAGTGGACGGAGAACTGTCAGCGAGCCTTCACTCAACTTAAGACCTTCCTCAGTCGCGAGCCAGTCCTCGTAACTCCAGACTTCATCAAACCATTCTACCTCCACACGGATGCCAGTGATATTGCTTCTGGGGCAGTTCTTCTCCAAGAAAAGGACGGTCTTCTCCACCCCGTGGCCTACCATTCGTCAAAATTAGATCGCCACCAGCAGCAGTACAGCACCATTGAAAAAGAACTTTTGGCGATAATAACAGCCCTGAAAAAGTTTGAATGTTATATATACTCTGGGGGACCAGTACTACACATCTACACGGACCATAACCCACTCACCTTCCTCGAGAGAAACGGTTCAGCAACCAACGCCTGCTAAGGTGGTCTCTATACCTCCAACCATACAACATATCCCTTCATCACATCAGAGGATCAGAAAACGTAGTGGCGGATGCATTGTCTCGCATCTAACTCCTACTACGACTTCACTCACATTACGTCGTCTTAAGGGGGGAGGTGTAACAACCCTACGATGGTTCGCCACACCAAACCATCAGCCGGGCTTCAGGTGGTTGGCTCGACCCCTAAAACCATTTCTTAATGGAACCAAACCGGGCTTCAACCGAGCTGACGTAGTGGCCCAAAAATGATTGTTAGTCAGTCTCATCACACAGCGAGGTCTGAACACTTCTCCTGGCGTTGGGCGACAGCTGGACTTAAGTATTCGGTCTCGTCCCTTTGATAAGTATATTGTGTTGATATTGTCCAATTGGGAGTGTCTTTATTAGTGTCTTTATAGTATCATTGGGAGTGTCTTTATTAGTGTCTTTATAGTATCTTTATGAGTGTCTTTATTAGTGTCTTTATAGTATCTTTATAGTATCTTTATGAGTGTCTTTATAGTGTCTTTATTGTGTCTTTATTGTGTATTTATTATGTCTTTATTATATCATGTGTCATTAGTTTAACATTAGGGTCTTTATTATATCATGTGTCATTAGTTAACATTAGGGTCTTTATTATATCATATGTCATTAGTTTAACATTAGGGTCTTTATTATATCGTGTCTTTAGTATAACTTTAGGGTATTTATTATATCATGTCTTTAAGTCATTAGTGTCTATTCTATATCTTGTGATGGTCCTGATAATATACGTTTTATAGTAAACACCTTTTCCATCACCTGTTTTTGTTGGCCAATGTGGTACTCAATTATAAACCCCTAGACCTCTACTACACTGGTCATAACACTAGGGAAAAGGGTAGGGAATACGAGTTGGGAGAAAAGAACGGATAAGGGAACGAGAAGGGGTAGGGAAGGGGATAGGGGACGCATAAGGAAACCAATATAGGGAAAGGAAACGAATATGGGAGCGATAAGGGATAGGGAAATTAAGAAGATTAATAAAGATTGTAAAGTATTAAGAAATTCCTCTTCTTTATCCTGTTTTTTTTCTCTATCCATTTAAGCTTTTATTGTAGAGATGGTTTACCATCAGGTTATAATATTTTCTCTACATACTCTCAGGTTCCTTATACAAGATTCGATTGTCTTCAAGTGTAGTGCGGAGTATAAATTAGTGGTATAATACTTTTGAGAGTGACTGTAACTTTGGAATACAGTAAATGCGAAAGTGAAGCGTCGAATCATTCAAGCACTAAATTATATACCCACACATACCGGGTTTAAAAATTAATTATATACTTTTTACTCGTGCAGAACGATTCATTTGTGTACCTACGAACTCAGACAGAATGTAAACAGGCTCTTAACAACTATATGTGGAATTATTTGTTAGTCCCAGTTAATCTACCCAGTCCAATAATATATAATGCTTGTTTAAAATGAAAATCCATCTCCATTCATCTGTCTCCCCTTCCATTTCCCATATTCCATCACCTCTCCACTCCCTTCCACTTCTCTCCCTTTCCTTTTCCATCCCCTTTTCCTTCCTGTATGCCTCCCCTTCTCCATTTCTTTTCCCGTCTCTCCTCTTCCCTTTTCCATCCGCCATTCATCCCTCCCCCCTTCTCTCCACCTTTTTTTTTCCATTCACTTTTCCATCCGCCATCCATCCCTCTTTCCTTTCTCTGTCACCCTTCCCCCCCCCTACCCTTCCTCTGTCACCCCTCCTCTTCCCTTACCCTTCCTCTATTACCCTTCCCCCTACCCTTCCTCTATCACCCTTCCCCCCTACCCTTCCTCTTTCACCCTTCCTCCTCCCCACTACCCTTCCTCTGTCACCCTTCCTCCTCCTCCTCCCTATCCTTCCTCTGTCACCCTTCCTCCCCCTACTCCCCCCCTACCCTTCCATCTCTCCTACAGGTGGCTGGTTGGTTGGTTGGTTGATGGGTTGATCAGGGATGCAGGGGATGGGGTGTCGGGTTGCGGCGGGGATGACACGGCGGGTTAGGGGTCACGAAAGGGTCACTTGGGGTCACTAGAATCGGGGAAAGAGAAGGGGAAGGTGTGTGTGGGGAAGGAGAGGGTTGGGGAAAGATGAGAACACAGGATTTTTTTTTTTTTGGAGGGGGGAGAAATATGTTGGTATGATTGGCAGGTGTGCTTACGTTACTTATGTTGTTGTTGATGTTGTTGTTGTTGTTGTTAATTGTGGTGGTGGCAGGATAATAGGGATACCAAAGCTTGGGGAGTTTAGTGAAGAAGTTAAGGGGAGAGTATACTTTTGTTACATTGGAGTGTCTTGATTCCTCCAAAGTATGCCAGGAAACAGAACCAAATGAACAAAAATATTGGAGTCTTGTTGCTTGGAATAGTTTGAAGGAATCATTATCTCTAAAAATGTCGAAACTGTACCCTCCCCTTAAGTAGTGGTGGGGAGAAGAGTATAGTTGGTGTATGGGTGAGGCAGGGAAGGGGATGAAAGGTAAGGTTAGGGAAGAGGGAAAAGAGTGAGTAAGGGGGAGTGAGAAGGGATGATTTGGAAAGAGACTGAGATCGCAGACCCCCTCTCCTCACACCCCCCTCTCCTCACAGCTTCCCTCTCCTCACAGCCCCCCTCTCCTCACAGTCCCCCTCTCCTCACCCCGCCCCCCCCCCCCCCCCTCCCTTCGCTTCAGTCTTGTCTCTGGCGACCAAGTGACAGCAGACGACCGCCCGTTGCAAGAGGAGTGATCCCTTGCAAGATGACCCTCGGCTTGCACAACACATGGCCAGGACAGATGCAAGGCGGAGAGAGAGAGAGAGAGAGAGAGAGAGAGAGAGAGAGAGCGAAGATGGAAGAAAGAATTGGAGGGAATGCATAAATGAAATGATTGAAACGAACATGATAGATATATAGATAGATAGATAAAAATATATAAATATATAAGTAGTAAATGGATAGATAGAAATGTGGATGGATAGATTGAAAGGAAAGAGAGGAAAGGGGAAGAGAGGGATAGTAGGGAGGGGGAGGGGGTATCTCGTGTCTGTATAGGGTGGGTGTTGGGTTTACTGGAAGAAGGGGGGGGGGAGAGGGGGGGGGAAGAGAGTGAGGGATCGAAGGTAAAGGAAAAATGAAAAAGATTGGGAGGAAGGTAGAAAGGCTGGAGATAAAGATGGAAGAAGGAAGACAGGGAAGAGGGAAAAGATTTAAGAGAAACGTGGGCAGGAAGAGAAGAAGAAATTATTTAAGTGACTGTGGATAGGGAGTGTGTAAGATCGAAGAGTTAAATTGTATTGTTGTGAATGTATTTATGTAATGTACAGCCACAATCATCTAACCACCGACACATTCCTTCCACTGAGTAATTAAATCAGTATCATATAAAAATATTATCATACAAATCCTTACGTCAACTTAACCCCCTCATGCAATTATTACTATGAGGTGCTGCAAAATCATACACGTGTTGTTTGTTCTTTATTACCAAGATATTTACTATGATGGAAGAAAAGTGTCGGTGGATATATTTTGATTTTGGTTACGTATGAGGGAAGGAGAGGAGAGAATGAATGAGTAGCAAGAACATAGTAAAGATATAGGGAATTTTAGTGAAGGGATAGATGAGGGCAAGACAGAAGTGGTGAATGAAATAAATAGGAAGAAATAAAGATAGGAATAAAAAATAAAACAAACAGAAAGACATAATAAACAGCGAAAGTGAGTACAAATTAATATAAATTTCACATTTTATGATATTTATTTCAGCGATGGTATATTCCGTAATCGCACACCAAATACACACAGTCAACTCCAAAATTAAATGAACTCGGAATTATTATGCGAGGATCCGTCGACTTTCATTTTAACCCCCAAAACACACCAAGGTCAATAAACCCTAAAAATTAACACGAGAGAACCAAACTATATAATAATAAAATGGAGAATGAAGCCTGAATTAAAACTGACCCCCACGATATAACCCCGTTTAATGAACCCTTCGTTAAGGACCCTGTGATCGTGTATGAGAATTGGAGGCTTCTGATTCCTCCTGACTATGCCACGAAACACGCTCCTTCCCTATAGGTGGTGTTTCGTGGCTAAATTTGAAGGACTCATTTATCTCCAATTTTCTGACTACATCACAGGGTCCTTAAGTGTGTGTGATCCCTGGAATAATAATAGTACAGTACATAGAGTAACACAATCCACCTTAATTATACATCTATGCACGATATGTACTTAAGGGTTGATGAAAAGAGAGGCCCGATGCTTTGAGGGTAAGGAGACACCGACGAGGGTAAGAAAAACAATTAAAAGACTTAGTGTAAATAGAAGGAGATAGTGAGTTGGGGTCCAGGCTCTCACCTCGCTCTTATGTCGTTGATGGATCAGTATAGAATGGCATGAGGGGTTTGTTACTTCTCTTTGTGCACGAGAGATGTGGAGTGCTGTGTGTGTGTGTGTGTGTGAGAGAGAGAGAGAGAGAGAGAGAGAGAGAGAGAGAGAGAGAGAGAGAGAGAGAATGAGGTTGTGTTAGTTACCATAGTTAGTTAGTTAGTTAGTTAATGGGAATTGTTCATTTGTTTTGATTCTGTGTGTGGAGGCTGCATGAACGTGTTGAGGAAAATGTGGCACCCTCGTCACAACTGAGCTTCTCTCTCTCTCTCTCTCTCTCTCTCTCTCTCTCTCTCTCTCTCTCTCTCTCTCTCTCTCTCTCTCTCTCTCTCTCTCACACACACACACACACACACACACACACACACACACACACACACACACACACACACACACACACACACACACACACACACACACACACACACACACACACACACACACACACACACACACAAACAAACAAGTGTTTACTGCCACTCGCATCAGCAGACGTACACACATCCTTATCACAAACATATCATTCGAC
>JAWZYT010000268.1:5000-157500 GCA_034508575.1 Petrolisthes manimaculis
AACCTAACCTAACCTAACCTAACCTAACCTAACCTAACCTAACCTAACCTAACCTAACCTAACCTAACCTAACCTAACCTAACCTAACCTAACCTAACCTAACCTAACCTAACCTAACCTAACCTAACCTAACCTAACCTAACCTAACCTAACCTAACCTAACCTAACCTAACCTAACCTAACCTAACCTAACCTAACCTAACCTAACCTAACCTAACCTAACCTAACCTAACCTAACCTAACCTAACCTAACCTAACCTAACCTAACCTAACCTAACCTAACCTAACCTAACCTAACCTAACCTAACCTAACCTAACCTAACCTAACCTAACCTAACCTAACCTAACCTAACCTAACCTAACCTAACCTAACCTAACCTAACCTAACCTAACCTAACCTAACCTAACCTAACCTAACCTAACCTAACCTAACCTAACCTAACCTAACCTAACCTAACCTAACCTAACCTAACCTAACCTAACCTAACCTAACCTAACCTAACCTAACCTAACCTAACCTAACCTAACCTAACCTAACCTAACCTAACCTAACCTAACCTAACCTAACCTAACCTAACCTAACCTAACCTAACCTAACCTAACCTAACCTAACCTAACCTAACCTAACCTAACCTAACCTAACCTAACCTAACCTAACCTAACCTAACCTAACCTAACCTAACCTAACCTAACCTAACCTAACCTAACCTAACCTAACCTAACCTAACCTAACCTAACCTAACCTAACCTAACCTAACCTAACCTAACCTAACCTAACCTAACCTAACCTAACCTAACCTAACCTAACCTAACCTAACCTAACCTAACCTAACCTAACCTAACCTAACCTAACCTAACCTAACCTAACCTAACCTAACCTAACCTAACCTAACCTAACCTAACCTAACCTAACCTAACCTAACCTAACCTAACCTAACCTAACCTAACCTAACCTAACCTAACCTAACCTAACCTAACCTAACCTAACCTAACCTAACCTAACCTAACCTAACCTAACCTAACCTAACCTAACCTAACCTAACCTAACCTAACCTAACCTAACCTAACCTAACCTAACCTAACCTAACCTAACCTAACCTAACCTAACCTAACCTAACCTAACCTAACCTAACCTAACCTAACCTAACCTAACCTAACCTAACCTAACCTAACCTAACCTAACCTAACCTAACCTAACCTAACCTAACCTAACCTAACCTAACCTAACCTAACCTAACCTAACCTAACCTAACCTAACCTAACCTAACCTAACCTAACCTAACCTAACCTAACCTAACCTAACCTAACCTAACCTAACCTAACCTAACCTAACCTAACCTAACCTAACCTAACCTAACCTAACCTAACCTAACCTAACCTAACCTAACCTAACCTAACCTAACCTAACCTAACCTAACCTAACCTAACCTAACCTAACCTAACCTAACCTAACCTAACCTAACCTAACCTAACCTAACCTAACCTAACCTAACCTAACCTAACCTAACCTAACCTAACCTAACCTAACCTAACCTAACCTAACCTAACCTAACCTAACCTAACCTAACCTAACCTAACCTAACCTAACCTAACCTAACCTAACCTAACCTAACCTAACCTAACCTAACCTAACCTAACCTAACCTAACCTAACCTAACCTAACCTAACCTAACCTAACCTAACCTAACCTAACCTAACCTAACCTAACCTAACCTAACCTAACCTAACCTAACCTAACCTAACCTAACCTAACCTAACCTAACCTAACCTAACCTAACCTAACCTAACCTAACCTAACCTAACCTAACCTAACCTAACCTAACCTAACCTAACCTAACCTAACCTAACCTAACCTAACCTAACCTAACCTAACCTAACCTAACCTAACCTAACCTAACCTAACCTAACCTAACCTAACCTAACCTAACCTAACCTAACCTAACCTAACCTAACCTAACCTAACCTAACCTAACCTAACCTAACCTAACCTAACCTAACCTAACCTAACCTAACCTAACCTAACCTAACCTAACCTAACCTAACCTAACCTAACCTAACCTAACCTAACCTAACCTAACCTAACCTAACCTAACCTAACCTAACCTAACCTAACCTAACCTAACCTAACCTAACCTAACCTAACCTAACCTAACCTAACCTAACCTAACCTAACCTAACCTAACCTAACCTAACCTAACCTAACCTAACCTAACCTAACCTAACCTAACCTAACCTAACCTAACCTAACCTAACCTAACCTAACCTAACCTAACCTAACCTAACCTAACCTAACCTAACCTAACCTAACCTAACCTAACCTAACCTAACCTAACCTAACCTAACCTAACCTAACCTAACCTAACCTAACCTAACCTAACCTAACCTAACCTAACCTAACCTAACCTAACCTAACCTAACCTAACCTAACCTAACCTAACCTAACCTAACCTAACCTAACCTAACCTAACCTAACCTAACCTAACCTAACCTAACCTAACCTAACCTAACCTAACCTAACCTAACCTAACCTAACCTAACCTAACCTAACCTAACCTAACCTAACCTAACCTAACCTAACCTAACCTAACCTAACCTAACCTAACCTAACCTAACCTAACCTAACCTAACCTAACCTAACCTAACCTAACCTAACCTAACCTAACCTAACCTAACCTAACCTAACCTAACCTAACCTAACCTAACCTAACCTAACCTAACCTAACCTAACCTAACCTAACCTAACCTAACCTAACCTAACCTAACCTAACCTAACCTAACCTAACCTAACCTAACCTAACCTAACCTAACCTAACCTAACCTAACCTAACCTAACCTAACCTAACCTAACCTAACCTAACCTAACCTAACCTAACCTAACCTAACCTAACCTAACCTAACCTAACCTAACCTAACCTAACCTAACCTAACCTAACCTAACCTAACCTAACCTAACCTAACCTAACCTAACCTAACCTAACCTAACCTAACCTAACCTAACCTAACCTAACCTAACCTAACCTAACCTAACCTAACCTAACCTAACCTAACCTAACCTAACCTAACCTAACCTAACCTAACCTAACCTAACCTAACCTAACCTAACCTAACCTAACCTAACCTAACCTAACCTAACCTAACCTAACCTAACCTAACCTAACCTAACCTAACCTAACCTAACCTAACCTAACCTAACCTAACCTAACCTAACCTAACCTAACCTAACCTAACCTAACCTAACCTAACCTAACCTAACCTAACCTAACCTAACCTAACCTAACCTAACCTAACCTAACCTAACCTAACCTAACCTAACCTAACCTAACCTAACCTAACCTAACCTAACCTAACCTAACCTAACCTAACCTAACCTAACCTAACCTAACCTAACCTAACCTAACCTAACCTAACCTAACCTAACCTAACCTAACCTAACCTAACCTAACCTAACCTAACCTAACCTAACCTAACCTAACCTAACCTAACCTAACCTAACCTAACCTAACCTAACCTAACCTAACCTAACCTAACCTAACCTAACCTAACCTAACCTAACCTAACCTAACCTAACCTAACCTAACCTAACCTAACCTAACCTAACCTAACCTAACCTAACCTAACCTAACCTAACCTAACCTAACCTAACCTAACCTAACCTAACCTAACCTAACCTAACCTAACCTAACCTAACCTAACCTAACCTAACCTAACCTAACCTAACCTAACCTAACCTAACCTAACCTAACCTAACCTAACCTAACCTAACCTAACCTAACCTAACCTAACCTAACCTAACCTAACCTAACCTAACCTAACCTAACCTAACCTAACCTAACCTAACCTAACCTAACCTAACCTAACCTAACCTAACCTAACCTAACCTAACCTAACCTAACCTAACCTAACCTAACCTAACCTAACCTAACCTAACCTAACCTAACCTAACCTAACCTAACCTAACCTAACCTAACCTAACCTAACCTAACCTAACCTAACCTAACCTAACCTAACCTAACCTAACCTAACCTAACCTAACCTAACCTAACCTAACCTAACCTAACCTAACCTAACCTAACCTAACCTAACCTAACCTAACCTAACCTAACCTAACCTAACCTAACCTAACCTAACCTAACCTAACCTAACCTAACCTAACCTAACCTAACCTAACCTAACCTAACCTAACCTAACCTAACCTAACCTAACCTAACCTAACCTAACCTAACCTAACCTAACCTAACCTAACCTAACCTAACCTAACCTAACCTAACCTAACCTAACCTAACCTAACCTAACCTAACCTAACCTAACCTAACCTAACCTAACCTAACCTAACCTAACCTAACCTAACCTAACCTAACCTAACCTAACCTAACCTAACCTAACCTAACCTAACCTAACCTAACCTAACCTAACCTAACCTAACCTAACCTAACCTAACCTAACCTAACCTAACCTAACCTAACCTAACCTAACCTAACCTAACCTAACCTAACCTAACCTAACCTAACCTAACCTAACCTAACCTAACCTAACCTAACCTAACCTAACCTAACCTAACCTAACCTAACCTAACCTAACCTAACCTAACCTAACCTAACCTAACCTAACCTAACCTAACCTAACCTAACCTAACCTAACCTAACCTAACCTAACCTAACCTAACCTAACCTAACCTAACCTAACCTAACCTAACCTAACCTAACCTAACCTAACCTAACCTAACCTAACCTAACCTAACCTAACCTAACCTAACCTAACCTAACCTAACCTAACCTAACCTAACCTAACCTAACCTAACCTAACCTAACCTAACCTAACCTAACCTAACCTAACCTAACCTAACCTAACCTAACCTAACCTAACCTAACCTAACCTAACCTAACCTAACCTAACCTAACCTAACCTAACCTAACCTAACCTAACCTAACCTAACCTAACCTAACCTAACCTAACCTAACCTAACCTAACCTAACCTAACCTAACCTAACCTAACCTAACCTAACCTAACCTAACCTAACCTAACCTAACCTAACCTAACCTAACCTAACCTAACCTAACCTAACCTAACCTAACCTAACCTAACCTAACCTAACCTAACCTAACCTAACCTAACCTAACCTAACCTAACCTAACCTAACCTAACCTAACCTAACCTAACCTAACCTAACCTAACCTAACCTAACCTAACCTAACCTAACCTAACCTAACCTAACCTAACCTAACCTAACCTAACCTAACCTAACCTAACCTAACCTAACCTAACCTAACCTAACCTAACCTAACCTAACCTAACCTAACCTAACCTAACCTAACCTAACCTAACCTAACCTAACCTAACCTAACCTAACCTAACCTAACCTAACCTAACCTAACCTAACCTAACCTAACCTAACCTAACCTAACCTAACCTAACCTAACCTAACCTAACCTAACCTAACCTAACCTAACCTAACCTAACCTAACCTAACCTAACCTAACCTAACCTAACCTAACCTAACCTAACCTAACCTAACCTAACCTAACCTAACCTAACCTAACCTAACCTAACCTAACCTAACCTAACCTAACCTAACCTAACCTAACCTAACCTAACCTAACCTAACCTAACCTAACCTAACCTAACCTAACCTAACCTAACCTAACCTAACCTAACCTAACCTAACCTAACCTAACCTAACCTAACCTAACCTAACCTAACCTAACCTAACCTAACCTAACCTAACCTAACCTAACCTAACCTAACCTAACCTAACCTAACCTAACCTAACCTAACCTAACCTAACCTAACCTAACCTAACCTAACCTAACCTAACCTAACCTAACCTAACCTAACCTAACCTAACCTAACCTAACCTAACCTAACCTAACCTAACCTAACCTAACCTAACCTAACCTAACCTAACCTAACCTAACCTAACCTAACCTAACCTAACCTAACCTAACCTAACCTAACCTAACCTAACCTAACCTAACCTAACCTAACCTAACCTAACCTAACCTAACCTAACCTAACCTAACCTAACCTAACCTAACCTAACCTAACCTAACCTAACCTAACCTAACCTAACCTAACCTAACCTAACCTAACCTAACCTAACCTAACCTAACCTAACCTAACCTAACCTAACCTAACCTAACCTAACCTAACCTAACCTAACCTAACCTAACCTAACCTAACCTAACCTAACCTAACCTAACCTAACCTAACCTAACCTAACCTAACCTAACCTAACCTAACCTAACCTAACCTAACCTAACCTAACCTAACCTAACCTAACCTAACCTAACCTAACCTAACCTAACCTAACCTAACCTAACCTAACCTAACCTAACCTAACCTAACCTAACCTAACCTAACCTAACCTAACCTAACCTAACCTAACCTAACCTAACCTAACCTAACCTAACCTAACCTAACCTAACCTAACCTAACCTAACCTAACCTAACCTAACCTAACCTAACCTAACCTAACCTAACCTAACCTAACCTAACCTAACCTAACCTAACCTAACCTAACCTAACCTAACCTAACCTAACCTAACCTAACCTAACCTAACCTAACCTAACCTAACCTAACCTAACCTAACCTAACCTAACCTAACCTAACCTAACCTAACCTAACCTAACCTAACCTAACCTAACCTAACCTAACCTAACCTAACCTAACCTAACCTAACCTAACCTAACCTAACCTAACCTAACCTAACCTAACCTAACCTAACCTAACCTAACCTAACCTAACCTAACCTAACCTAACCTAACCTAACCTAACCTAACCTAACCTAACCTAACCTAACCTAACCTAACCTAACCTAACCTAACCTAACCTAACCTAACCTAACCTAACCTAACCTAACCTAACCTAACCTAACCTAACCTAACCTAACCTAACCTAACCCAAAAGATAGACAATAGAATTATCTATTAGATACCATCAACAAATTGTCGATAGATAGATAAATAGACGAGTAATAAATGGATAAATTAAAACATTTTTGTCATATTTTACAATTTTTAGTCAAAAATATATTATATAAAGTAAAAATTTTCATCTTAGGAAATAGATAAATATATATATGTATATACCAAAAGATAGACAATAAAATTATCTATTAGATGACATCAACAAATTGTCGATAGATAGATAAATAAATGAGTAATAAACAAGAAAAGTAAGACATTTTTGTCATATTTTACTATTTTTAGTCAAAAATATATTATATAAAGTAAATTTTTTAATCTTAAGAAATAGATAAATAGATACATGTATATACCAAAAGATAGACGATAAAATTATCTATTAGATGCCATCAACAAATTGTCGATAGATAGATAAATAGACGAGTAATAAATGAAACAATTAAGACACTTTTATCCTATTTTAATTTTTTAGTAAAAAATATATTATATAAAGTAAAATTTCTCATCTTAGGAAATAGATAAATAGATACATGTATATACCAAAAGATAGACAATAAAATTATCTATTAGATGCCATCACCAAATTGTCAATAGACAGATAAATAAACGAGTAATAAATGAAACAATTAAGACATTTTTGTCATATTTTACAATTTATGGTCAAAAATATATTATATAAAGTGAAATTTCTCATCTTAGGAAATAGATAAATAGATACATGTATATACCAAAAGATAGACGATAAAATTATCTATTAGAGGCCATCAACAAATTGTTGATAGATAGATAAATAGACGAGTAATTAACGAAAAAAGCGGGACATTTTGGTCATATTTTACTATTTTTAGTCAAAAATATATTATATAAAGTGGAATTTCTCATCTTAGGAAATAGATAAATATATATATGTATATACCAAAAGATAGACAATAGAATTATCTATTTGATGCCATCAACAAACTTTCAATAGATAGATAAATAGACGAGTAATTAACAAGAAAATTATGACACTTTTGTCATATTTTACTATTTTTAGTCAAAAATATATTATATATAGTGAAATTTCTCCTCTTAAAAAATAAATAAATAGATATATGTATATACCACAAGATAGACGATAAAATTATCTAATTGATGCCATGAACAAATTGTTGATAGATAGATAAATAGACGAGTAATTAATGAAGAAATGGGACACTTTGGTCATATTTTACATTTTTTTGTCAAAAATATAATATATAAAGTGAAATTTCTCATCTTAGGAAATAGATAAATAGATACATGTATATACCAAAATATAGACAATAAAATGATCTATTAGATGCCATCAACAAATTGTCAATTGATAGATAAATAGACGAGTAATAAATGAAACAATTAAGACATTTTTGTCATATTTTACAATTTTTAGTAAAAAATATATTATATAAAGTGAAATTTCTCATCTTAGGAAAAAGATAAATAGATACATGAAAAAAACAAAAGATAGACAATAAAATTATCTATTAGATGCCATCAACAAATTGTCAATATATAGATAAATAGACGAGTAATAAATGAAACAATTAAGACAATTTCGTCATATTTTACAATTTTTAGTTAAAAATATATTATAATAAGTGAAATTTCTCATATTAGGAAATAGATAAATATAATACATGTATATACCAAAAGATAGACGATTAAATTATTTATTAGATGACATCAACAAATTGTTGATAGATAGATAAATAGACGAGTAATAAACGAAATAATTAAGACACATTGGTAATATTTTACTAATTTTAGTCAAAAATATAATATATAAAGTGACATTTCTCATCTTAGGAAATAGATAAATCGATACATGTATAAACCAAAAGATCGATAATAAAATTATCTATTAGATGCCATCAACAAATTGTCGATAGATAAATAAATAGACGAGTAATAAATGAATAAATTAAGACACTTTTGTCATATTTTACAATTTTTAGTCTAAAATATATTATATAAAATGAAATTTCTCATCTTAGGAAATAGATAAAAAGATACATGTATATACCAAAAAATAGACAATAAAATTATCTATTAGATGCCATCAACAAATTGTTGATAGATAGATAAATAGACGAGTAATTAACGAAAAAAGCGGGACACTTTGGTCATATTTTACTATTTTTAGTCAAAAATATATTATATAAAGTGGAATTTCTCATCTTAGGAAATAGATAAGTGTATATATGTATATACCAAAAGATAGACAATAGAATTATCTATTAGATACCATCAACAAATTGTCGATAGATAGATAAATAGACGAGTAATAAATGGATAAATTAAAACATTTTTGTCATATTTTACAATTTTTAGTCAAAAATATATTATATAAAGTAAAAATTTTCATCTTAGGAAATAGATAAATATATATATGTATATACCAAAAGATAGACAATAAAATTATCTATTAGATGACATCAACAAATTGTCGATAGATAGATAAATAAATGAGTAATAAACAAGAAAAGTAAGACATTTTTGTCATATTTTACTATTTTTAGTCAAAAATATATTATATAAAGTAAATTTTTTAATCTTAAGAAATAGATAAATAGATACATGTATATACCAAAAGATAGACGATAAAATTATCTATTAGATGCCATCAACAAATTGTCGATAGATAGATAAATAGACGAGTAATAAATGAAACAATTAAGACACTTTTATCCTATTTTAATTTTTTAGTAAAAAATATATTATATAAAGTAAAATTTCTCATCTTAGGAAATAGATAAATAGATACATGTATATACCAAAAGATAGACAATAAAATTATCTATTAGATGCCATCACCAAATTGTCAATAGACAGATAAATAAATGAGTAATAAATGAAACAATTAAGACATTTTTGTCATATTTTACAATTTATGGTCAAAAATATATTATATAAAGTGAAATTTCTCATCTTAGGAAATAGATAAATAGATACATGTATATACCAAAAGATAGACGATAAAATTATCTATTAGAGGCCATCAACAAATTGTTGATAGATAGATAAATAGACGAGTAATTAACGAAAAAAGCGGGACATTTTGGTCATATTTTACTATTTTTAGTCAAAAATATATTATATAAAGTGGAATTTCTCATCTTAGGAAATAGATAAATATATATATGTATATCCAAAAGATAGACAATAGAATTATCTATTTGATGCCATCAACAAACTTTCAATAGATAGATAAATAGACGAGTAATTAACAAGAAAATTATGACACTTTTGTCATATTTTACTATTTTTAGTCAAAAATATATTATATATAGTGATATTTCTCCTCTTAAAAAATAAATAAATAGATATATGTATATACCACAAGATAGACGATAAAATTATCTAATTGATGCCATGAACAAATTGTTGATAGATAGATAAATAGACGAGTAATTAATGAAGAAATGGGACACTTTGGTCATATTTTACATTTTTTTGTCAAAAATATAATATATAAAGTGAAATTTCTCATCTTAGGAAATAGATAAATAGATACATGTATATACCAAAATATAGACAATAAAATTATCTATTAGATGCCATCAACAAATTGTCAATTGATAGATAAATAGACGAGTAATAAATGAAACAATTAAGACATTTTTGTCATATTTTACAATTTTTAGTAAAAAATATATTATATAAAGTGAAATTTCTCATCTTAGGAAAAAGATAAATAGATACATGAAAAAAACAAAAGATAGACAATAAAATTATCTATTAGATGCCATCAACAAATTGTCAATATATAGATAAATAGACGAGTAATAAATGAAACAATTAAGACAATTTCGTCATATTTTACAATTTTTAGTTAAAAATATATTATAATAAGTGAAATTTCTCATATTAGGAAATAGATAAATATAATACATGTATATACCAAAAGATAGACGATTAAATTATTTATTAGATGACATCAACAAATTGTTGATAGATAGATAAATAGACGAGTAATAAACGAAATAATTAAGACACATTGGTAATATTTTACTCATTTTAGTCAAAAATATAATATATAAAGTGACATTTCTCATCTTAGGAAATAGATAAATCGATACATGTATATACCAAAAAATAGACAATAAAATTATCTATTAGATGCCATCAACAAATTGTCGATAGATAGATAAAATGACGAGTAATTAACGAAAAAAGTCGGACACTTTGGTCATATTTTACTATTTTTAGTCAAAAATATATTATATAAAGTGGAATTTCTCATCTTAGGAAATAGATAAATGTATATATGTATATACCAAAAGATACACAATAAAATTATCTATTAGATGTCATCAACAAATTGTTGATAGATAGATAAATAGATGAGTAATTAACGAAAAAAGTGGGATACTTTGGTCATATTTTACTATTTTTAGTCAAAAATATATTATATAAAGTGAAATTTCTCATCTTAAAAAATAGATAAATAGATACATGTATATACCAAAAATTAGACGATAAAATTATCTAATTGATGCCATCAACAAATTGTTGATAGATAGATAAATAGACGAGTAATTAATGAAGAAATGGGACACTTTGATAATATTTTACAATTTTTAGTCAAAAATATATTATATAAAGTGAAATTTTTCATCTTAGGAAATAGATAAATATATATATGTATATACCAAAAGAAAGAAAATAGAAATATCTATTAGATGCCATCAACAAATTTTCAATAGATAGAAAAATAGACGAGTAATAAATGAATAAATTAAGACATTTTTGTCATATTTTACAATTTTTAGTCAAAAATATATTATATAAAGTGAAATTTCTCATCTTATGAATAAGATAAATAGATACATGTATAAACCAAACGATAGACAAAAAAAATATCTATTAGATGCCATTAACAAATTGTCGATAAATAGATAAATAGATGATTAATTAACAAGAAAATTAAGACACTTCTGTCATATTTTACTAATTTTAATTAAAAATATATTATATAAAGTGAAATTTCTCATATTAGAAAATAGATAAATAGATACATGTATATACCAAAAAATAGACAATAAAATTATCTATTAGATGTCATCAACAAATTGTCAATTGATAGATAAATAGATGACTAATAAATGAAACAATTAAGACATTTTTGTCATATTTTACAATTTTTAGTAAAAAATATATTATATAAAGTGAAATTTCTCATCTTAGGAAATAGATAAATAGATACATGTAAATACCGAAATATAGACAATAAAATTATATATTAGATGCCATCAACAAATTGTCGATAAATAGATAAATAGATGAGTAATTAACAAGAAAATTAAGACACTTTTGTCATATTTTACAATTTTTAGTCAAAAATATATTATATAAAGTGAAATTTCTCATCTTAGGAAATAGATAAATAGATACATGTATATACCAAAAGATAGACAATACAATTATCTATTAGATGACATAAACAAATTGTCGATAGATAGATAAATAGATGAGTAATTAACGAAAAATATGGACACTTTGGTCATATTTTACTATTTTTAGTCAAAAATATATTATATAAAGTGAAATTTCTCATCTTAGGAAATAGATAAATTGATACATGTATATACAAAAAGATAGACAATAAAATTATCTATTAGATGCCATCAACATATTGTCGAAAGAAAGATAAATAGATGAGTAATAAAAAAGAAAATAAGACATTTTTGTCATATTTTACTATTTTTAGTCAAAAATATATTATATAAAGTGAATTTCCGAATCTTAGAAAATAGATAAATAGATACATGTATATACCAAAAGATAGACGATAAAATTATCTATTAGATGCCATTAACAAATTGTTGATAGATAGATAAATAGACGAGTAATTAACGAAAAAAGTGGGACATTTTGGTCATATTTTACAATTTTTAGTCAAAAATATAATATATGAAGTGAAACTTCTCATCTTAGGAAAGAGATAAATAGATATATGAAAAAACCAAAAGATATACAATAAAATTATCTATTAGACGCCATCAACAAATTGTCAATATATAGATAAATAGATGAGTAATAAGCAAGAAAATTAAGACACTTTTGTGATATTTTACAATTTTTAGTATAAAATATATTATATAAAGTGAAATTTTTCATCTTATTAAATAGATAAATTGATTTGAGGTTTGAGGTTGATTTGAGGTTTGAGGTTGATTTGAGGTTTGAGGTTGAACCCAAAACCTCACCTAAAAATAAAAAAATAAATATATATAAATGAAAGAATGAATGAATGAATGAATGATAATTTTTTTATTCACATGCTTTTTTTCTAGACTATATAATTTTTAATAGTTACAGTGACACACATGTATGGTAACACTGGTAACCAATATGGTAACACTGCTAATGTGGATTTGAACAGAGAAGTATCAGCCAAGGTTTGTTTACATAACATAATTACTAATATCTGTTTATAATAATAATAACTGTTATTATATATTAATACTGTAATTATTTATTAGCTAATGTATGCTGTGTTATTATGATTAGGAGTAGGGGACAGGCTTGGGGGGGACTGGGGGGTGGGGGAATAAGGGGGCAGGCTTGGGGGGGACTGGGGGGTGGGGGAATAGGGGGACAGACTTGGGAGGAACTGGGGGGGGGGTGAAAAAGGGGACAGGCTTGGGGTGCATAGAACACTGTTTTGAAATAAATAATGGGTATTTATTTAAACTAATGCTGTTCTTAAACAAATAATGGGTATTTATTTAAACATACGTACATGAGAATACGTACATGAGAATACGTACATGAGAATACGTACATGAGAATACGTACATGAGAATATGTACATGAGAATACGTACATGAGAATACGTACATGAGAATACGCACATGAGAATACGTACATGAGAATACGTACATGAGAATACGTACATGAGAATACGTACATGAGAATACGTACATGAGAATACGCACATGAGAATACGTACATGAGAATACGCACATGAGAATACGTACATGAGAATACGTACATGAGAATACGTACATGAGAATACGTACATGAGAATACGCACATGAGAATACGTACATGAGAATACGTACATGAGAATACGTACATGAGAATACTTACATAAGAATACATACATTATACTGGTGTACAGTTGCCAAAAAAGGTATTTTGGTATCCAGATTTAACAAGGTCAGGTCAGGTCAGGTCAGGTCAGACTAGTTTCCAAATTATGTTTGTAATAATAACGGTAATAGGCCTACAGTATTGTGTAAAAAACAGCAATAATAACAGTAATGCAGTATTGTGTAAAAAACAGCAATAATAACAGTAATACAGTATTGTGTAAAAAACAGCAATAATAACGGTAATACAGTATTGTGTAAAAAACAGCAATAATAACAGTAATACAGTATTGTGTAAAAAACAGCAATAATAACAGTAATACAGTATTGTGTAAAAAACAGCAATAATAACAGTAATACAGTATTGTGTAAAAAACAGCAATAATAACAGTAATACAGTATTGTGTAAAAAACAGCAATAATAACAGTAATACAGTATTGTGTAAAAAACAGCAATAATAACAGTAATACAGTATTGTGTAAAAAACAGCAATAATAACAGTAATACAGTATTGTGTAAAAAACAGCAATAATAACAGTAATACAGTATTGTGTAAAAAACAGCAATAATAACAGTAATACAGTATTGTGTAAAAAACAGCAATAATAACGGTAATACAGTATTGTGTAAAAAACAGCAATAATAACAGTAATACAGTATTGTGTAAAAAACAGCAATAATAACAGTAATACAGTATTGTGTAAAAAACAGCAATAATAACAGTAATACAGTATTGTGTAAAAAACAGCAATAATAACAGTAATGCAGTATTGTGTAAAAAACAGCAATAATAACAGTAATACAGTATTGTGTAAAAAACAGCAATAATAACGGTAATACAGTATTGTGTAAAAAACAGCAATAATAACAGTAATACAGTATTGTGTAAAAAACAGCAATAATAACAGTAATACAGTATTGTGTAAAAAACAGCAATAATAACAGTAATACAGTATTGTGTAAAAAACAGCAATAATAACAGTAATACAGTATTGTGTAAAAAACAGCAATAATAACAGTAATACAGTATTGTGTAAAAAACAGCAATAATAACAGTAATACAGTATTGTGTAAAAAACAGCAATAATAACAGTAATACAGTATTGTGTAAAAAACAGCAATAATAACAGTAATACAGTATTGTGTAAAAAACAGCAATAATAACAGTAATACAGTATTGTGTAAAAAACAGCAATAATAACAGTAATACAGTATTGTGTAAAAAACAGCAATAATAACAGTAATACAGTATTGTGTAAAAAACAGCAATAATAACAGTAATACAGTATTGTGTAAAAAACAGCAATAATAACAGTAATACAGTATTGTGTAAAAAACAGCAATAATAACAGTAATACAGTATTGTGTAAAAAACAGCAATAATAACAGTAATACAGTATTGTGTAAAAAACAGCAATAATAACAGTAATACAGTATTGTGTAAAAAACAGCAATAATAACAGTAATACAGTATTGTGTAAAAAACAGCAATAATAACAGTAATACAGTATTGTGTAAAAAACAGCAATAATAACAGTAATACAGTATTGTGTAAAAAACAGCAATAATAACAGTAATACAGTATTGTGTAAAAAACAGCAATAATAACAGTAATACAGTATTGTGTAAAAAACAGCAATAATAACAGTAATACAGTATTGTGTAAAAAACAGCAATAATAACAGTAATACAGTATTGTGTAAAAAACAGCAATAATAACAGTAATACAGTATTGTGTAAAAAACAGCAATAATAACAGTAATACAGTATTGTGTAAAAAACAGCAATAATAACAGTAATACAGTATTGTGTAAAAAACAGCAATAATAAGAGTAATACAGTATTGTGTAAAAAACAGCAATAATAACAGTAATACAGTATTGTGTAAAAAACAGCAATAATAACAGTAATACAGTATTGTGTAAAAAACAGCAATAATAACAGTAATACAGTATTGTGTAAAAAACAGCAATAATAACAGTAATACAGTATTGTGTAAAAAACAGCAATAATAACAGTAATACAGTATTGTGTAAAAAACAGCAATAATAACAGTAATACAGTATTGTGTAAAAAACAGCAATAATAACAGTAATACAGTATTGTGTAAAAAACAGCAATAATAACAGTAATACAGTATTGTGTAAAAAACAGCAATAATAACAGTAATACAGTATTGTGTAAAAAACAGCAATAATAACAGTAATACAGTATTGTGTAAAAAACAGCAATAATAACAGTAATACAGTATTGTGTAAAAAACAGCAATAATAACAGTAATACAGTATTGTGTAAAAAACAGCAATAATAACAGTAATACAGTATTGTGTAAAAAACAGCAATAATAACAGTAATACAGTATTGTGTAAAAAACAGCAATAATAACAGTAATACAGTATTGTGTAAAAAACAGCAATAATAACAGTAATACAGTATTGTGTAAAAAACAGCAATAATAACAGTAATACAGTATTGTGTAAAAAACAGCAATAATAACAGTAATACAGTATTGTGTAAAAAACAGCAATAATAACAGTAATACAGTATTGTGTAAAAAACAGCAATAATAACAGTAATACAGTATTGTGTAAAAAACAGCAATAATAACAGTAATACAGTATTGTGTAAAAAACAGCAATAATAACGGTAATACAGTATTGTGTAAAAAACAGCAATAATAACAGTAATACAGTATTGTGTAAAAAACAGCAATAATAACAGTAATACAGTATTGTGTAAAAAACAGCAATAATAACAGTAATACAGTATTGTGTAAAAACAGCAATAATAACAGTAATACAGTATTGTGTAAAAAACAGCAATAATAACAGTAATACAGTATTGTGTAAAAAACAGCAATAATAATGGTAATACAGTATTGTGTAAAAAACATGGGAAAATCTTTTGAATATTTTTTTTAGTAGAGAGAGAGAGAGAGAGAGAGAGAGAGAGAGAGAGAGAGAGAGAGAGAGAGAGAGAGAGAGAGAGAAAGAGAGAGAATGCATGTATGTATATGAGAGAAATAGAGAGAGAGAGAGAGAGAGAGAGAGAGAGAGAGAGAGAGAGAGAGAGAGAGAGAGAATGTGTGTGTGTGCATGTAT
Source organism: Petrolisthes manimaculis (assembly GCA_034508575.1). Taxonomy (NCBI): domain Eukaryota; kingdom Metazoa; phylum Arthropoda; class Malacostraca; order Decapoda; family Porcellanidae; genus Petrolisthes; species Petrolisthes manimaculis. The sequence goes on from JAWZYT010000268.1 coordinate 22,143, forward strand.
GTGTATGAGAGAGAGAGAGAGATGGAGAGAGAGAGAGAGAGAGAGAGAGAATGTGTGTGTGTGCATGTATGTGTATGAGAGAGAGAGAGAGAGAGAGAGAGAGAGAGAGAGAGAGAGAGAGAGAGAGAGAGAGAGAGAGAATGTGTGTATGGGTACAGTACAGTATTACAGTACAGAATTACAGTTTGGTAGGCCTATGGTATTTTATATATATGGTATTTTATTATTTATGTACTTATTCTCATGTACGTATTCTCATGTACGTACAGTAGGGTCCCGCAATATGCGAGTTCGCAATATGCGATTCGCATAAGATGCGAGGACCCCCAAATAATAAAAATTAATTATTTTAATATGCGAGAATGACCATAAAATGCGAATCTGAGGCTCAAAGTAGGGTAAATCCGAGGAGTTCCTTAAAATACGAACTTTTTTTTAAAATGCGAGCCGTAGGCGGGCGTTCGCATGCCATTGGCTGGCTCAGACCTGCGCAGTATGACGTCACAGCGTTTGCGCCGCTTCTTTCTCCGACCAATAGCATCACTACCTCTCAGTCGCCCATTTTTTGCCATACCTCGTGTATTAGAGCGTTGCCCGTACCTTGTGAAATCTTGCGTAATCCCGTCAATATGCCGCCTCCGAATCCCCGTACGCGGAAGAACAAAGCTATAACTCTCAAAGTGAAACTAGAAGTGATTAAGAGGAAAGAAGATGGGCAGGGAAACAGTGCTATTGGTAGAAATATGAACTTAGGAGAATCAACAGTGAGATGCATATGGAAAAAGAAGGACGAAATTAGGAAAGCAGTGAAGGCCTACGGCGGTGGTTCAGTGGATGATCGAAAACGTGTGAATGACCGAAGGGTTGTTAAAATGGAACAATATCTAGCTAGCTGGATCTCAGACAAGGAAAGTCAATCGATTCCTTTGACCAAGAAAGGAATAATGGATATGGCTAGAGATTTTTACCTCACAATTTGTCACGCCCAGAGAGCCAAGCCCGGGAAATTCAAAGCTTCAACTGGGTGGCTTTACAGGTTTCTAAGCCGAAAGGACATAAGAAACATAAATTTAACTGGTGAAATTGCTTCAGCAGATAGTGTGGCAGCAACAAATTTTCCTGCCATCTTAAAAGACATCATTGAGGAGGGTGGCTATGTTCCTGAGGTTATTTACAATATGGACGAGTGTGGGTTACAGTACAAAAAAATGCCCAAATCTACCTTTCTCAGTAAGTCAGTCAAGCAGGCCAAAGGACGAAAGATCGACAAGAGCCGTTTCACTGTGCTCTTTTGTTACAATCTTGCTGGGACCCACAAGCACAAGCCCCTTGTGGTGCATACAGCTGCCCACCCAAGGTGTTACAACCACCTGTCTGATATGTCTCATGCCCCAGTGCACTGGCTCAAAACTGCCAATGGTTGGATGAACTCCATTGCAACCCAAGATTGGCTCAAACACATGTTTATCCCCGAAGCTAAATGGCACTGTAAGAAACTTGGTCTGCCATTCAAAGTCCTGCTAATCATGGATAATTGTCCTGCACACCCTCAGCATCTGGTGGATCTCCATCCTAATGTTAAAATTCTTTTCCTCCCCCCTAACACTACCTCGGTATTGCAGCCCCTGGACCAGGAGGTGATAGCAAATGTAAAAACCTTTTACCAAACAAGGGTGTATGCATTGATGCGTAAGGCTACAGAAACTGGAGAGGATATCTTAAGAATCTATGCTGATGCGACGGAGTCTGATATGGAGGATGATATTGACGCCATGGAGCCTGCCCAGCCTGCCCAGCCTGCCTTACCTGCACAACCAGAGTCAGCGGAATCGGACGCGGACGACCCACCCAGTCTACCAGCCCCACCCCCTCCCCAGGCTACCCCTGGCCCAGCCACACCTGCCCCAGGTTTAGCCAGCCACCCAGCTCACCTACTCCAACCCAACCCAGATGTTATGACTGTGAAGGAATTTTGGCGTTGCTTTACTATCAAGGACGCAGTGGACAACATGCTGAAGTCATGGAAAGAGATTAGTGTTGCAACTATCCAGCGGTCCTGGGAAAAGCTTACACCACACCTGGTAGAGGATCGTCACACCCAGGGGGCACAGATGTTGGAAGACGCAGTGAACTTAGCAGTGGAGGCAGCCAGGCAAGTTCCAGGATTTGGAGCAGTGACTAGGGAAGAAATAGAAGACATAAACAGGCAGGGAGATGAGCAGACACCAGAGGAGATTGCTCAGACTGTAGACATAGAGGCTGCACTTCGAGCTGAAGCAGCTGCCACACCCCAAGAAGCAATGCAGGTGGACAATGACTACAGGATGAGCGATTTGAGTGCGGTCCTGGCTTTGGGGGAGGCCCTAAAGACGAAAGTGCTGGAGATAGAAACAACACAGTTACGTAGGATTGACTGGAGTAACACTTTTGAGTCTCTTATGAGGTTCTATAATGAAAGGTACCAGCAAGGTCTTAATGCGAGGGCCCAGTCACTCATTACACGTTACTTAAGGCCTCACCCACAACCTGCTGAACCCCAACCTGCTGAACCCCAACCTGCTGAACTCCAACCTGCTGAACCCCAACCTGGCACTTCCGATGAACCCCAACCTGGCACTTCCGATGAACCCCAACCTGGCACTTCCCATGAACCCCAACCTGGCACTTCCGATGAACCCCAACCTGGCACTTCCCATGAACCCCAACCTGGCACTTCCGATGAACCCCAACCTGGCACTTCCCATGAACCCCAACCTGGCACTTCCCATGAACCCCAACCTGGCACTTCCGATGAACCCCAACCTGGCACTTCCCATGAACCCCAACCTGGCACTTCCCATGAACCCCAACCTGGCACTTCCCATGAACCCCAACCTGGCACTTCCGATGAACCCCAACCTGGCACTTCCGATGAACCCCAACCTGGCACTTCCCATGAACCCCAACCTGGCACTTCCCATGAACCCCAACCTGGCACTTCCCATGAACCCCAACCTGGCACTTCCGATGAACCCCAACCTGGCACTTCAGGTGAACCCCAACCTGGCACATCTTCAGGTTCAAGCACCCCAAGTGACTTTGTAGGATTTCTTAGGCAAGTCAACACACTAAGGAATTCGAAGAAACTCCAAATCCTGGCTAACCAAATGCTGGATGCTCAGGCTGCTGCAGGTCACTCTTCAAGTGAGTGAATCTTCCCAGCCTCGGATAACCCCTTCCCCCTGTACATAATCCCACTAGAATTTAAGGTAAGGGAAAAATTGCATTTTATTTTTATTTTTTATTGATAGTGTGTATTTTCTCATTTTAATTTATTAATATATTATTTTCTGTTTGTATGTGACTGAAATGTATGGTATCATGCCCCAATTACCTTTTTCAGGGATTATTACCAACAAAATTGGAACTTTGCGTGAACAAATTGGATTTATAGGGTGTAAATGGGACTTTACGGCAATTTTTTGGGGCAGATCGACCATAAGACGTATTTCCCATAGGTTACGTGTATCGTAAGATGCGAATTCGCAATATGCGAGCTCGTCCATCGACCATAAACTCGCATATTGCGGGACCCTACTGTATTCTCATGTACGTATTCTCATGTACGTATTCTCATGTACGTATTCTCATGTACGTATTCTCATGTACGTATTCTCATGTACGTATTCTCATGTACGTACTCTCATGTACGTATTCTCATGTACGTATTCTCATGTACGTATTCTCATGTACGTATTCTCATGTACGTATTCTCATGTACGTATTCTCATGTACGTATATTGATGTGTATATTATTCCCCAGGTCATAAGTGTATATATTTTATTTCCATGACCTGTATTTTATTTTCATGTATGTATTTTATTTCCCTGACCTGTATTTTATTTCCATGACCTGTATTTTATTTTCATGTATGTATTTTATTTCCCTGACCTGTATTTTATTTCCATGTATGTATTTTATTTCCATGTATGTATATTATTTTCATGTATGTATTTTGTTGACAAGGTAATTGACTTTTCAGGTTGGTTAAGGTGGTGGTTGTTTTTGGGTACATTGGAGTGCCAGGATTCCTCCAAAGTCTGCTAGGAAACAGGACCAGAGGAGCAAAACTAATACAGGATAATAAATAAGTAGGTTGATTGTGGAAAATAGACAAAGAGAGACTATTGTCATGGGTGATAGGAATGAACATATAGGAATTTTAGGAGAGGAAGTGAATGGAAATGGGGAACTTTTGTTAAATTTCAAGGAAGAGAACATACGTACATGAGAATACGTACATGAGAATACGCACATGAGAATACACACATGAATAAAATAAATACATGAAAATACACATGTGAAAAGAATACGCACATAAAAATACGCACATGAGAATATGCACATGGAAATAAAATACACACATGGGAAAATGAAATAATTATCCATGTGAAAATACACACATGGGAAAATACACACATGGGAAAATACACACACGGGAAAATACACACACGGGAAAATACACACACGGGAAAATACACACATGAGAAAATCTTTTGAATATATTTTTTAGGAGAGAGAGAGAGAGAGAGAGAGAGAGAGAGAGAGAGAGAGAGAAGGATAGATTTGATGACTAACCATAAGAGAGAAGGATAGATTTGATGAGAGACAGTGGTGGGTGAGAAAAGGATAGGAAGGGTAAGGAATAGAAATAAAAGAAGTTTGATGAAGAGTTGGTGGAATAAAGATAATGAGAATGTGAGGAAGAAGAGGAAAGAGAGTAATAGGAAATGTAGAAGACTGAGGAAAAATGTAGGTAATAGGGGAGTATGTAGTGAGTATTTTGTTATATGTAGATGATGACTAGATTGGTACTCCTCTAAGGACATACCATGGAGTGAAGTGTTCTATGATGGTAGCTGCTGGGGAAGTGAACTGTTGTTTAAGGCAAGAACAAAGTCACTGGAGGTGAATGATAGAATATATAGATGGAGTAATGAAGGCAGTAAGGTGTGTAGGGAAGATGAGACAGTAATGAAGGCAGTAAGGTGTGTAGGGAAGATGAGACAGTAATGAAGGCAGTATGGTGTGTAGGGAAGATGAGACAGTAATGAAGGCAGTAAGGTGTGTAGGGAAGATGAGACAGTAGAACATGTGTTGATGGTATGTGATAAGTATGAACGAGAGAGAGCTACCATGCTGAATGTGGTAATAAGTGAACTATATAGGAGAGAGAAAATGGAGGGAGATGTGATAAGTAGGAACGAGAGAGAGCTACCATGCTGTATGTGGTAATAAGTGAACTATATAGGAGAGAGAAAATGGAGGGAGATGGTGGAAGTGACAGTGACAGCCAAAGTGCTGCTAGGTCTGAGTGAACGAGAGCTGTACAATCCAGTGATAATAAAGAGTATGAAAGAAGTTCTATAAAGGGTATGTATGGTTGAAGAGAAAATGAGTATATAGGGACGTGCAGGTTGTATAAGATAGAGAGAGTGAAAGTATAATGTGTATATAATTATGTATTCTTTGGTACTGTTTTGGTTTGGTTTTCTCCTTAGAGGAAGACAGTGAGAGAGTACCGTTGTAAAGGTGACACACAGTCATCATCATCACTGGCAACACTGACGCCTCAGATCATCACTGGCAACACTGACGCCTCAGATCATCACTGGCAACACTGACGCCTGGGTTTGTTTACCTCTGTGAAGCTCAAAGCCTGGCAGGGGAATATTTTAGTATTTATTTGCATTTTAAGGGCATTTAAGGATATTTTAAGGGCTCAAGATTATATTAAGGGTTAGTTAAGGGTATACAGTTAATGGTGAAGGGACATAAATAAGGGTAAGTTGGTGAAATAAGGGAATTTTGAAGGGTTTAAATAAGGCTGGATAATAATGGCTGTGTTAAAATGTTACCATAAATATTAGAATGATTTTGTTTTATTATTTTTAAGGGTTCACTGTTATTTTAAGGGTATATAAATAAGGACAAATTGGAGATATAAGGGGATTTTATTGATAAAGGATTTAATTAACAAGAAATATATTAATTAACGTTAAATTTATTTATTTCAGAAGTAGGATTACAGAAGAAGGATTTACATACGAAGATTTACATCAAGGGATTTACAAAAGGAGGATTACAATGACTACACCAAGGTATTTATGAAGAAGAATTATTATGGGTAAATTTACAGAAAACCTGGGTTCACTATATTGTATATATTAGTATCATTACCCACTATTTTGGAACATTCTAAGACACTTTTCATCTATGGTGTTTCTCTCGGAAATGCCTCGTTCTCGAGATATGCCCCGTTTACAAACATGATTTGGAAACTAGTCTTACCTGACCTGACCTGACCTAACCTAGACCACAGCAGACTACCGGGACCTAAACTGGGAAAACTACCGGGACCTAACCTGGGCAAACTACCGGACCTAACCTGGGCAAACTACCGGACCTAACCTGGGCAAACTACCGGGTATAACCAGTGTAAACTATCATAAAATGACCTGGGCAAATTTCCAGGACCTAACCTAATGTGGTGATACTGCTCAAGCCTTGCCGAAAACCCAGTTATTCTGTAATAATACATTATGATCTATCTATCTATCTATCTATCTATCTATAGCTCTGACGCCTCGCTCCCTCCGGGAACTCCCCCCAAGGGTGTGGCCACGGCAGAAAAGTCTCCAGTCTTCCCTGTTCCAACACTCCCTCCTTACTTGGTCCAGCCCTACTCTGTCCCTCACATTACTCTCCTTTACATACTCTTCCACTCTGTTCCAACACTCTCTCCTTACTCCCTACTCCCTCTCATGTTACTCTCCTTTACATACTCTTCCACTCTGTTCTGCCATCTAACTGTTATTAACTATTATTAACTATTATTATTATTTAGGTACTAGCATGGGTATGTCATATTTAGGTACTGGCATGGGTATGTCATATTTAGGTACTGGCATGGCTATGTCATATTTAGGTACTGGCATGGGTACTGTATGTCAGGACTAAGCAGGCTGTTGGAGGTGTCAAGTCGTCGTTTTTTAGTAGGTCTTATTTCCTCATTACCAAAGTCCAAGTCGTCGTTTTTTAGTAGGTCTTATTTCCACATGTAAATATTCAGTTTTTATTATCTCTCTACATTTCTGAACTGTGTGTATAAAATGGAGGAGCAGTAATTTCAATCAATCCTTCGATCTAGTCTACTGTACCTTCAAGTGATATACTGTATATGGTAACAAGGTGTATCATTCTCTTGCAGTACACATAAATGCAAAGAAAAGAAGGTAAAAAAAAAAAAAAAAAATATCAAGAGGAAGAATACGCGGTCTTAAAATAAAAATTAGGTCTGTAAAGCTATATAGTACACCTTCCAGTCATAGGTTACCCATTAGTAGCCTATATTGATCTATATCAATCCAATAAAGGCTTGATATATTATTGCATAGTAGTGAAAGATAAATTTATATTCATATTCCGTACAAATTGTATATCCTTCAAGTCTGGTAATAATTATATACAACAATTATAATGGTCAGTCCGTTAGTCTGCTAAGGATGATAAAGTTATGGCACGTGAGGTTATGTCCCGGTAGTCTGCCCCAGTTAGGTCCCAGTTGTCTGCCCCGGTTAGGTCCCAGTTGTCTGCCCTGGTTAGGTCCCAGTTGTCTGCCCTGGTTAGGTCCCAGTTGTCTGCCCTGGTTAGGTCCCAGTTGTCCGCCCCGGTTAGGTCCCGGTAGTCTGCCCCAGTTAGGTCCCAGTTGTCCGCGCCGGTTAGGTCCCGGTAGTCTGCCCCGGTTAGGTCCCGGTACTCTGCCCCAGTTATATCCCGGTAGTCTGCCCCAGTTATGTCCCAGTAGTCTGCCCTAGTTAGGTCCCGGTACTCTACCCCAGTTAGGTCCCAGTTGTCTGCCCTGGTTAGGTTTGGTTCATTTTTTAAACTTGGCTCGGATTTCCAAAATATTAACTTTTATCCCTCATGACAATTGCAGAAGCTGAGTCGACTTTTGCTGAAACTTGGCTCGGATTTTCAATTTTTTTGCCTTTATACAGGTTAACAAACTACAGTACTATAAAGCCAAAATAATTTAAGTGTTTCCCCGCACCCAAAACCCCGGATTCCCAGAGTTCTCCCCCAAGATTGAAGGGATTAGGGAATATATATAAACCAACTGATCAATATTAGGGTCACTAATGAATAGAACAAATAAAAAAGGCAGGAAAAAAAACTAAAAAAAAACCGGTAGAACTCTTATGCAGAAATACCGTCAGGCTAATATCAAAATGCCCCATTTGAATATGAGGAATATTTTTACAAGTTGCCACAACTCGATTTCAAAAATGTTACTATTACCAGTGTTTATATTTCACTATTACAAACCACTTTTCTATATACCATTTCTTCTGCAAATGTTGCATAACAGTAGTTACCTCTTATAGTTAGGTCCCGGTAGTCTGCCCAAGTTAGGTCCCGGTAGTGTGTCCCAGTCCAGATTAGGTTAGGTTAGGTCCCGGTAGTGTGTCCCAGTCCAGATTAGGTTAGGTTAGGTCCCAGTAGTGTGTCCCAGTCCAGATTAGGTTAGGTTAGGTCCCGGTAGTGTGTCCCAGTCCAGATTAGGTTAGGTCAGGTCAGGTGAGGTCTGACTAATTTTTACTGTATATTTTTTCTTGCTTAGGTCCCGGTAGTCTGCCCAGGTTAGGTGCCGGTAGTCTGCCCTGGTTAGGTCCCGGTAGTCTGCCCAGGTTAGGTCCCGGTAGTCTGCCCAGGTTAGGTCCCGGTAGTCACACTAAATCCTTCTAGGAAATATATTTTTTTCTAGTGAAATCCTGTTGTGGCAACTTGTAAAAATTTACCAAATATGACCTATCTTGGAAATGGGGCATTTGCGGAGGAAATGCCATAAGAAAATAATCTTAGAATGGTCTAAATAAATGGATAATGAAGGTAGAAAACCCTTACGTAATAACGGCAATTCTTTCAATATTTACCGGATTTAGTGTATGAACTTATGAAGATTATACAAAGATGTAACTTGTTTTGTGTTCCTATGACCTACAGTATATTTTCTCTTGTGATATTGGTGATAGACACTGTACAGTAATGCTATAGGCCTACATACTCCAGCACCAAGTAGGCCTACTGTGGGAATATCTTGTATATTGGCTGTAGCACCATCATAATCCTCACAAAATATGTAAATTTAGATGTTACCAGTGTATATTTCATTACATAACACACTAAGTGAAGTGAAAAATAAATGAAATCATTACATAACACACTAAGTGAAGTGAAAAATAAATTAAATCATTACATAACACACTAAGTGAAGTGAAAAATAAATTAAATCATTGCATAACACACTAAGTGAAGTGAAAAATAAATGAAATCATTACATAACACACTAAGTGGAGTGAAAAATAAATGAAATCATTACATAACACACTAAGTGAAGTGAAAAATAAATGAAATCATTACATAACACACTAAGTGAAGTGAAAAATAAATGAAATCATTACATAACACACTAAGTGAAGTGAAAAATAAATGAAATCATTACATAACACACTAAGTGAAGTGAAAAATAAATGAAATAACTGTCAAGTGTCGTTAGATTCCTGACTCAAAATGACACTGATCCCACAATATAATAAATGTTTGTTGACGGGAATGAGATGTAGGAGTTAGAGAGAGAGATTGTGTGTATGTGTGTGTGTGTGTGTGTACCACTTATCAACTCACAGGGGGTTTAAATTGTATGTATGTATGTATTTATATGTGTATGTATGTATGTATGTATGTATTTTTTATTTATTTCCTTCCTTCCTTTTTTTTTTCTCTCTCTCTCAGTATACATACAAATACACACATACAGTATACATACATACATACACATACATACATACATACACATACATACATACACATACATACATACATATATATATGACAATGGGAAATTATGTAATGTGACGAGCATACAGCGACTTATCTTCCTCACTTACCATAATTGTTTAGGAAAACAGTTTTATAAAATTTATACTACAAAATGCATGATACATCACTAGTTTAGGTTATTGTAATAATTACTATACCACAACGTACACTTCTAAGCCTAACAAATGAAACTAAAGCTACAAACATAATAATAGAGAAGCTACTAATTAATTCTGTCTCTCTCTCCCTCTCTCTCTCTCTCTCAGTCTCTTTCTCTCTCTCTCTCTCTCTCAGTCTCTTTCTCTCTCTCTCTAAACTAAAGCTACAAACATAATAATAGAGAAGCTACTAATTAATTCTGTCCCTCTCTCTCTGTGTGTGTGTGTGTGTGTGTGTGTGTGTGTTACCCTGATTGTGAGAATTAGTTTATTTCCTATCATAACAAACCTGTAATAACTCTTACCATCCATACTCTCTTCAGTTATTTCGGAGGGTAAATTTACAGTAAACCTGGGTTCAGTAAAACGTTTATATTAGTATGATTTACCACTAATTAGGACCATTCTAAGACTATTTTCTTCAATGGTGTTTCTCTCGGAAATGCCCCGTTTTCGAGATATGCCCAGTTTTCATACCCCATACAAACTTGGGGGAGTCCTCTATAGAGTCCCTGTCACCATCAATATCCAAAAAATCCATTGAAACGTCGACATCCAAAGAACCAGACAATCCTGACAACGGTATCTCCCCCTGACTCATGATGACCCAGTGTTGCCAGGTCTGATGGACCAAATTTCCCTCACTTCAACATCAGAATTTCCCTTTTTACCTCAATTTTTCCCTGTTTACTCTTGAGCATTGATGGTCTTTTAGGTATTACATCTTGTAGAAATTTCCCTGTTTACTCATCAACGAACTGTAAATTATTTCCCTGTGTAGACTTCGAAATTCCCTAAAACAGAGACATTTCCCTGCACCTGGCAACACTGTTTTTGTTTATCATTCCTCGGTGACTCGGGCAGAGGCCGCAGTTATCCTACCGCAATATAGTAGATGTTTTTTATTTATAAATCATAGATTGTTCCTATCTATCCCAGACTTACAAGACTAATGATAAAAGTATAATTAGTAAATAAACCAATATCTGGAAGACTGTAGTAGAGCTCTGTGCCTGTGTTTCTATAGGCTATCTATCCCAGACTTACAAGACTAATGATAAAAGTATAATTAGTAAATAAACCAATATCTGGAAGACTGTAGTAGAGCTCTGTGCCTGTGTTTCAGAATGAGAAGTAAATAATACCTTGGACACAACAGTTGTGTCTAACCTAACACACGTAAACACAGTTTGGACACAAACCTTGTGTCCTACCTAATGAATGGGTTAAGGCCTTTATTTTATTTATTTATTTATTTTGATGTTATTTTATTTATTTATTATTATTTTAAATTTAATTATTTTATTTCTTTATTTATTTTGATGTTTTTTTTTTAGTTATTTATTATTATTATTATTATTAATCTTTTTTGCCTATTATTTTATTTATGCATTTATTATTTAATATTATTTTAAATTTATTTTTTTGCATATTATTTTATTTATGCATTTATTCTTTATTATTATTCCTACTCCCTCACCTCACCTCACCTCACCTCACCTCACCTCCTCTGACCCTGGAGTCTGACCTATTCTACCTCCCTGGTGTGAACCTCAACCCGACCCACGTGTTGACCTGACCCCTCGTCCTCCACTCCCTCGTCCTCCACTCCCTCGTCCTCCACTCCCTCGTCCTCCAATACCTCCTGGGAGCGTCTTTTTACTTGCATTCTTTCATGCTAATCTCTACTTTATATTATTTCTTCCAGGTTTTATTTTTATCATTATAAAAAAAATAATAATAATATGTTATTTCTTTCAGGTTTTATTTTATCATTATAAAAAAATAAAAAAATGGTATGTTATTTCTTCCAGGTTTTATATTATCATTATAAAAAAAAAAAAAAAATGCTATTTCTTTCAGGTTATATATTATCATTATAAAAAAAAAATGTATATGTTATTTCTTTCAGGTTTTATATTAACAGTATAAAAAATAACTAAAAAAATGGTATGTTATTTCTTCCAGGTTTTATTTTAACAGTATAAAAAATAATAATAATATGTTATTTCTTTTAGGTTTTATATTAACATTAAAAAAAAATAAAAAAGTGGTATGTTATTTCTTCCAGGTTTTATTTCAACAGTATAAAAAATAACTAAAAAAATAGTATGTTTTTCTTTTGCGTCTTCCTATTTAACTACACACACAGTCATGTATTTATTATCGTTAAGGGGATAATAAATACATGACTGTGTGTGTAGTTAAATAGGAAGACACAAAAGAAAAACATACTATTTTTTTAGTTATTTTTTATACTGTTAAAATAAAACCTGGAAGAAATAACATACTATTTTTTTATTTTTTTTATTTTTTGAGATAATGATTCCTCCAAACTGTTCCCAGCAACAGAACACCATTATTTGTGTTCATCTGATCCTGTTTCCTGGCCTACTTTGGAGGAATCAAGGCACTCCAATGTACCAAAAGTATACTCTCTCCTTATCCCACGATAATCCCACGAAAAAATGTCACACTAAAAACCCCATGACAGTTTCTTAAGCTGTGCACAAATCACTATATAGTCTTAATTATGGGGAGAGTATACTTTTGGTACATTACAGTGCCTTGATTCCTCCAAAGTAGGCCAGAAAACACACCCATATAAAGAAATATAATGGTATCCTGTTGCCTGGAATAATTTGGAGGAATCATAATCTCCCAAAATATCAGAACTCTACCCTCCCCTTAAGGGGGAAGTATTTTTTGTGCTGGTAAATCTGGAGCAACTAAATCCTCCAATCTATTCCAAGCAATAAAACACCATTCTTCTTGCTCTTCTGGTCCTGTTTCCTCGCATACTTTAGAGGAATCGATAAGCTCCAATGTAACACAAGTGAAACATGGCCATACATCTCACTTGGAGCTCCTTTCTCGTTTTAACTCTTAAGAAACTCTAGATCACCTTGACATAAAGATAATGACGCACTTGTGAGGCAACCGTGTGTGTATGGGTTGTTGATATTGCCACAACAACATACCATCAGCACTGAGGTATAAATTATATTATAGTCTGTTTCCTTCCCTCATCACCCCAGTAAACACCACCAATCTCTTCACTAGGACAACACAGCTGACTTACAAAAGGCTGAGGTCTGGGTGGAATTCGTAGGCCTGTGAGGTCTGGGTGTAATTCATAGGCCTGTGAGGTCTGGGTGTAATTCGTAGGCCTATGAGGAAATACGTCAAGGATTGATGGGGTTGCGGCTTGCTATTTTTTATTAAATGTCTGCTGCTTATTTTGAAAATGGTCTTATGTTTTTTCTTTATACGTATGTTGTTGTTGCTTGAATTAGTTTTACACTGTTTTTACTCTTGTATATTCTTCCTAACCAATCCTCCACTCCTCACCAAACAAACCCCTTGCCATTCCAATTCTAAAACTCACATGCTAAACCTTCGCCACTCCTTTCCTTCCTTATGCTAAACCTTCGCCACTCCTTTCCTTCCTTATGCTAAACCTTCGCCACTCCTTTCCTTCCTTATGCTAAACCTTCGCCACTCCTTTCCTTCCTTATGCTAAACCTTCGCCACTCCTTTCCTTCCTTATGCTAAACCTTCGCCACTCCTTTCCTTCCTTATGCTAAACCTTCGCCACTCCTTTCCTTCCTTATGCTAAACCTTCGCCACTCCTTTCCTTCCTTATGCTAAACCTTCGCCACTCCTTTCCTTCCTTATGCTAAACCTTCGCCATTCCTTTCCTTCCTTATGCTAAACCTTCGCCACTCCTTTCCTTCCTTATGCTAAACCTTCGCCACTCCTTTCCTTCCTTATGCTAAACCTTCGCCACTCCTTTCCTTCCTTATGCTAAACCTTCGCCACTCCTTTCCTTCCTTATGCTAAACCTTCGCCACTCCTTTCCTTCCTTTGCCCATCCTCAACCCAGAGTGACAGGTGGGGCCAGGAGGGGGTCGAGTATAGGGTCAGGTGATTGGGACAGGTATAGGATGGGAGGAGAGAGGGACGGACAGGTACACACGCACGCACGCACACACACACACACACCCTCGCACGCACACTCACGCTCTTACACACTCACACATTATTATTATTATTATTATTACACACACACACTCTCTCTCTCTCTCTCTCTCTCTCTCTCTCTCTCTCACACACACACACACACACACACACACACACACACACACACACACACACACACACAATTTCGCGTCAAAATTGGACTTTGGAGGAATCAAGATGCTGAACTGTACAGAACACTTGCTTATACACCAAACTAATGTTAATTAATAATATCATTACAGGTGTTTGGTGAAGGTGTGGTGACAAGTGGTGATGATTCCTCAGCTGTAGACTACGAGAAGAAGTCACTACTGCTGCTGCTGCTGCTGCTGCTGTTGTGTGTCAGTGAATAATGTGATGTTTACCTGTTGTACACTGCATGGGACGTGGTGTTGGTGTGAGGACTGTACACTCGTCATACATAATTTCTGACCAGAGTGTGAGGAGCAGAAAGCTTCGAATCGCCTGCTATTGTTCATTTCCCCCCACCCAGTACACACATATAGAGGCTGAGTACGAATGCATGGTGTGTGTGTGTGTGTGTGTGTGTGTGTGTGTGGTGCCTGCCAATCGTCTGTGGTCAGGGATTACGTATTACGAGTGTACTGTACAGTTGCCAAAAAAGGTATTGCGACAAATCTTGATAGAACTTTAACCCTAGTAATATCCACAACTATTTGTAGGGACTATAAACATGTATAACAGAAGGAAATATACATATCCTTCTGTAATTTATACTTATAATCCCTACAAACAACTATGGACATTAATATTATTTAATGTTGTATCACTAGTTGTCGCAATACCTTTTTTGGCAACTGTACATCACCACAGTCTACAAATATGTAACACTAACCATCAGCTTCACAAGGTTAGTTGAAGTTACTATTGGTCACAAGAACTGATACACACACACAGTCACTCACACATACATACACAAATGAAATCTCTCTTACACACACATCCAATCGGTACAGTACAGCCACAATCAAATAACCACCAACACTTTCCTTCCATCGTACCAATAAATCAGTATCATATCAAACTATAATCATACAACAACAACACCTTACGTCAACTCAACCCCATCAATTATTATTATTATTATGAGGTGCTGTAAGATTATACATGTGTTGTTCTTTATTACCAAGATTATTATTATTATTATTATTATGAGGTGCTGCAAAATCATACACGTGTTGTTCTTTATTACCAAGATATTTACTACGATGGAAGGAAAGTGTTGGTGGATATTTGATTGTGGCTGTACTGTACCGATTGGATGTGTGTGTAAGAGAGATTTCATTTGTGTATGTATGTGTGAGTGACTGTGTGTGTGTAAGAAGAGATAGAGAGACTCTTTGTGTGTGTGTGTGTGTGAAAGAGAAAGAGAGAGATTAATTTTGTGTGTGAGAGATTAATTTGTGTATATGTGAGAGAGAGACTGTGTATGTGTGAAATAAATAAATAAATAAAGATATAAAAATGGATTTGTGTTTGTTATCCCTCCTTTCCTTATCTCTCTCTCTCTCTCTCTCTCTCTCTCTCTCTCTCTCTCTCTCTCTCTCTCTCTCTCTCTCCTTCCTTCATGCTTGCTGTCCTATAATAATAATAATAATAAATAAATAAATAAATAATAATGTGTTTCAATTTCCTTAGTAAAAATATAATTATAAAAATATTTATTACTTATCCCATGTAATAAATGGGTTTAATATTAGTCAATAATTAATTAAGGTGTAAAGAAATATACAATAATAAATAATTCAGGTGTTAAAAAGATTATCATCAAAATATCAAAGTAAAAAAACGAAAAAATAAATGAGTGTTTTAAAATGATACCGTTTTCTCTGATTGAGAAACCTTTGTAAATTGGTGGCAATATTGGAGCAACTTGATTCCTCCAAACTATGCCAGGCAACAGGGTAGATACCATTATATTTATTAATTAATCCTGTTTCCTGACATACTATGGAGGAATCATTGTACTACAAAGTACTACAAGGGACCTCAGATCTCTCTAGGGTAATTTTGTAGCAAACTGATTCCTCCAAACTGTATTATTCCTGCACTAAGTTGTGTTGCCTGAGATTCCTTGGAGGACTCAAGGTGCTCCAATGTAACAATTAGTCACGGTTGGCAATTTAAAATGTGGAATATTCGCTAATTTCGTTAATTAATTACGTAATAAAAGAAATTATTATATCCAAATGAAGGGAAAAATATGAGAATTTTAATGATATAATTACTAATTCAAAATAATTAAAAATAAATGAATTATGAACCCAAACGTGAACTATATTCTCCACCAAATCATGAAGTCATTATATGATAAACAAGGGGAGGGGTAGGGGTGTGGGGTGGGTGGTGTGGTGTTAGGGGGGGTAGGGACATGGGTGTGAGGGAGGGGGTATGGGTAGGGGGGTTGGAGGGTAGGGGGGAGGGCAAGTCAACTCAGTAACCCCGTTTATGAACTGCCATTGGAAAGAAAAATTCTGAGCCAATTCATTCAATCTCTTTCACTCTCTCTCTATTTACCCTTCATTCCCCTCTCCTTTACCTCTCTCTATCTCTCTATCTCTCTCTATCCCTATTTCCTCCCTCACACCCCACAATCCTCCCCTATCCCCAGAGAGAAAGGGAGTGAGAGAGAGAGAGAAAGAGATAGAGAGATTGATTGGTTGATTGATATTAGACACATCACATCGAGGTCATATAGCGCCAGTAAAAGGTGATAGAGAGGTGAGACAGGAAGGAAATAGAAAGAAAAGGGGCACAGTTGAAGAACTGAAAGCTAGTGGCTGGGGCCGAAGGGGCGTCCAAACCCTATAAGTATTGCCCACATTACTACAGGCAATAACCCCCTATGAGGGAGATAGAGAGAAATAATGGAGGATGGGAGAGAGAGAGAGAGAGAGAGAGAGAGAGAGGTAAAGGTGAGGGTTGGGGATGAAGGAGAGAGAAAATATTGGCTCAGAATTTTTCTTTCCAATGGCAGTCCATAAACGGGGTTACTGAGTTGACTTGCCCTCCCCCCTACCCTCCAACCCCCCTACCCATACCCCCCCCCCCCTAACACCACACCACAAACCCCAAGGCAACTCAGTAACCCCGTTTATGGACTGCCATTCAAACATTAATTTTCAGCCAACATTTTCTGTATATAAGTGATGCCAAATATGGGGAATTTTCACTAGATATGGGGAATCAGAGGTAATAATGGGTACTAATTATTGATAAATATTTAACCCATTTATATCATGGGATAATTATTTAATATTAAACCCATTTATTTCATGGGATAATTATTTATTATTAAACCCATTTATTTCATGGGATAATTATTTATTATTAAACCCATTTATTTCATGGGATAATGATTTATTATTAAACCCATTTATTTCATGGGATAATGATTTAATATTAAACCCATTTATTTCATGGGATAATTATTTAATATTAAACCCATTTATTTCATGGGATAATTATTTATTATTAAACCCATTTAGTGCAGGAATAATACAGTTTGGAGGAATCAGTTTGCTACAAAATTACCCTAGAGAGATCTGAGGTCCCTTGTAGTACTTTGTAGTACAATAATTCCTCCATAGTATGTCAGGAAACAGGATTAATTAATAAATATAATGGTATCTACCCTGTTGCCTGGCATAGTTTGGAGGAATCAAGTTGCTCCAATATTGCCACCAATTTACAAAGGTTTCTTAATCAGAGAAAACGGTATCATTTTAAAACACTCATTTATTTTTTCGTTTTTTTACTTTGATATTTTTATGATAATCTTTTTAACACCTGAATTATTTATTATTGTATATTTCTTTACACCTTAATTAATTATTGACTAATATTAAACCCATTTATTTCATGGGATAAGTAATAAATATTTTTATAATTATATTTTTACCTAGGAAATTGAAACACATTATTATTTATATATTTATTTATTATTATTATTATAGGACAGCAAGCACGAAGGAAGGAGAGAGAGAGAGAGAGAGAGAGAGAGAGAGAGAGAGAGAGAGAGAGAGAGAGAGAGAGAGAGATGAAATATAAGGAAAGGAGGGATAACAAACACAAATCCATTTGTATATCTTTATTTATTTATTTATATCACACATACACAGTCTCTCTCTCACATACACACAAATTAATCTCTCACACACAAAATTAATCTCTCTCTTTCTCTTTCACACACACACACACACAAAGAGTCTCTCTATCTCTCTCTTACACACACACAGTCACTCACACATACATACACAAATGAAATCTCTCTTACACACACATCCAATCGGTACAGTACAGCCACAATCAAATATCTACCAATACTTTCCTTCCATCGTAGTAAATATCTTGGTAATAAAGAACAACACGTGTATGATTTTGCAGCACCTCATAATAATAATAATAATAATAATAATAATCTTGGTAATAAAGAACAACACGTGTATGATTTTACAGCACCTAATAATAATAATAATAATAATAATAATAATCTTGGTAATAAAGAACAACACATGTATAATCTTACAGCACCTCATAATAATAATAATTGAGGGGGTTGAGTTGACGTAAGGTGTTGTTGTATGATTATAGTTTGATATGATACTGATTTATTTACTACGATGGAAGGAAAGTGTTGGTGGTTGAGTTGACGTAAGGTGTTGTTGTTGTAGGATTATAGTTTGATATGATACTGATTTATTGAGTGTGGCTGTATCAGTTCTTGTGACCAATAGTAACTTCAACTAACCTTGTGAAGCTGATGGTTAGTGTGACATATTTGTAGACTGTGGTGATGTACAGTTGCCAAAAAAGGTATTGCGACAACTAGTGATACAACATTAAATAATATTAACCCTTAACGTCCGGACCGCGGTCATAGACGGAGCCAGGAAGCGGCCGGGTGGTGTCTTACACCCTTGCCAAGTGGTGACCGGGCGGGATGAAGCACCGCTATTGCCAATGTCGGCATTTACGAGCCCAATTTGGCGGTTTTTTTTTGACTTGGCTATACTTCACCACCATCCCTACAAATCACCATCGTCAGTCAGTGTGTTACTGACTGTAAACATGGATGGATGTGGATTAGATTTCTCGTGCGTGTCCGATTCTGTGTTGCGCCATGCTTACTTACAACACTGACTGCCACCCGCGCGGGCCACGTTCAGTTGTTGTCACAGCCACGCCACCTAAGCGAACACGGCCGCGCTCACACGAAAAAGTACCCTTCATTCCTCACTTACTTTCTCGGCAACGGAGAGTTGTAGAGAGCTGAGGTTGGTTTTATTGGAAAGAGGAAGAGTTGATGGTGCTAACAAGACCAAATTTAAGTTGTTCAGTATCGTAGTTTAGACGTACAGAGTAAGTGGAATAGAGCGATTTTGGAAAAATCGGCCAAAAGCGCCCGGCCACACAGTAGGGAAAGTAAGACTAGCCCCGGACTGACAAAATGGCTATCCATAGTTTTCCCGTCACGGAGGGGTTAATGTCCATAGTTGTTTGTAGGGATTATAAGTATAAATTACAGAAGGATATGTATATTTCCTTCTGTTATACATGTTTATAGTCCCTACAAATAGTTGTGGATATTACTAGGGTTAAAGTTTTATCAAGATTTATCGCAATACCTTTTTTGGCAACTGTACAGAACACTCGTAATAGGTAATCCCTGACCAGAGGCGAACGGCAGGCAACACACACACACACACATACCCTGCATTCGTACTCAGCCTCTATATGTGTGTACTGGGTGGGGAAATGAACAATAGCAGGCGATTCGAAGCTTTCTGCTCCTCACACTCTGGTCAGAAATTATGTATGACGAGTGTACAGTCCTCACACCAACACCACGTCCCATGCAGTGTACAACATCACATTATTCACTGACACACAACAGCAGCAGCAGCAGTAGCAGCAGCAGTAGTGACTTCTTCTCGTAGTCTACAGCTGAGGAATCATCACCACTTGTCACCACACCTTCACCAAACACCTGTAATGATATTATTAATTAACATTAGTTTGGTGTATAAGCAAGTGTTCTGTACAGTTCAGCATCTTGATTCCTCCAAAGTCCAATTTTGATGCGAAATTGTGTGTGTGTGTGTGTGTGTGTGTGTGTGTGTGTGTGTGTGTGTGAGAGAGAGAGAGAGAGAGAGAGAGAGAGAGAGAGAGAGAGAGAGAGAGAGTGTGTGTATAATAATAATAATAATAATGATGTATGAGTGTGTAAGAGCGTGAGTGTGCATGCGAGGGGGTGTGTGTGTGTGCCTGTGCGTGCGTGTGTGCGTGCGTGTGTACCTGTCCGTCCCTCTCTCCTCCCATCCTATACCTGTCCCAATCACCTGACCCCATACTCGATCCCCTCCTGGCCCCACCTGTCACTCTGTGTTGAGGATGGGCAAAGGAAGGAAAGGAGTGGCGAAGGTTTAGCATAAGGAAGGAAAGGAGTGGCGAAGGTTTAGCATAAGGAAGGAAAGGAATGGCGAAGGTTTAGCATAAGGAAGGAAAGGAGTGGCGAAGGTTTAGCATAAGGAAGGAAAGGAGTGGCGAAGGTTTAGCATAAGGAAGGAAAGGAGTGGCGAAGGTTTAGCATAAGGAAGGAAAGGAGTGGCGAAGGTTTAGCATAAGGAAGGAAAGGAGTGGCGAAGGTTTAGCATAAGGAAGGAAAGGAGTGGCGAAGGTTTAGCATGTGAGTTTTAGAATTGGAATGGCAAGGGGTTTATTTGGTGAAGAGTAGAGGATTGGTTAGGAAGAATATACAAGAGTAAAAACAGTGTAAAACTAATTCAAGCAACAACAACATACATATAAAGAAACATAAGACCATTTTCAAAATAAGCAGCAGACATTCAATAAAAAATAGCAAGTCGCAACCCCATCAATCCTTGACGTATTTCCTCACAGGCCTATGAATTACACCCAGACCTCACAGGCCTACGAATTACACCCAGACCTCACAGGCCTACGAATTACACCCAGACCTCACAGGCCTATGAATTCCAGCCAGACCTCACAGGCCTATGAATTCCACCCAGACCTCACAGGCCTATGAATTACACCCAGACCTCACAGGCCTACGAATTACACCCAGACCTCAGCATTTTGTAAGTCAGCTGTGTTGTCCTAGTGAAGAGATTGGTGGTGTTTACTGGGGTGATGAGGGAAGGAAACAGACTATAATATAATTTATACCTCAGTGCTGATGGTATGTTGTTGTGGCAATATCAACAACCCATACACACACGGTTGCCTCACAAGTGCGTCATTATCTCTATGTCAAGGTGATCTAGAGTTTCTTAAGAGTTAAAACGAGAAAGGAGCTCCAAGTGAGATGTATGGCCATGTTTCACTTGTGTTACATTGGAGCTTCTCGATTCCTCTAAAGTATGCGAGGAAACAGGACCAGAAGAGCAAGAATAATGGTGTTTTGTTGCTTGGAATAGATTGGAGGATTTAGTTGCTCCAGATTTACCAGCACAAAAAATACTTGGTATAGTTCTGATATTTTTGGAGATTATGAATCCTCCAAATTATTCCAGGCAACAGGATACCATTATATTTCTTTATATGGGTGTGTTTTCTGGCCTACTTTGGAGGAATCAAGGCACTGTAATGTACCAAAAGTATACTCTCCCCATAATTAAGACTATATAGTGATTTGTGCACAGCTTAAGAAACTGTCATGGGGTTTTTAGTGTGACATTTTTTCGTGGGATTATCGTGGGATAAGGAGAGAGTATACTTTTGGTACATTGGAGTGCCTTGATTCCTCCAAAGTAGGCCAGGAAACAGGATCAGATGAACACAAATAATGGTGTTCTGTTGCTGGGAACAGTTTGGAGGAATCATTATCTCCAATAATAAAAAAATAAAAAAATGGTATGTTATTTCTTCCAGGTTTTATTTTAACAGTATAAAAAATAACTAAAAAAATAGTATGTTTTTCTTATGTGTCTTCCTATTTAACTACACACACAGTCATGTATTTATTATCCCCTTAACGATAATAAATACATGACTGTGTGTGTAGTTAAATAGGAAGACACAAAAGAAAAACATACTATTTTTTTAGTTATTTTTTATACTGTTAAAATAAAACCTGGAAGAAATAACATACCATTTTTTTATTTTTTTATAATGTTCAAATAAAACCTGGAAGAAATAACATACCATTTTTTTATTTTTTTATAATGTTAATATAAAACCTGAAAGAAATAACATACCAATTTTTTATTTTTTTATAATGTTAATATAAAACCTGAAAGAAATAACATATTATTATTTATTTTTCTATAATGATAAAATAAAACCTGGAAGAAATAACATACCATGTTTTTATTTTTTTATAATGTTAATATAAAACCTGAAGGAAATAACATATTATTATTATTTTTTTTATAATGATAAAATAAAACCTGGAAGAAATAATATAAAGTAGAGATTAGCATGAAAGAATGCAAGTAAAAAGACGCTCCCAGGAGGTATTGGAGGACGAGAGAGTGGAGGACGAGGGAGTGGAGGACGAGGGAGTGGAGGACGAGGGGTCAGGTCAGGTCAACACGTGGGTCGGGTTGAGGGTCACACCAGGGAGGTAGAATAGGTCAGACTCCAGGGTCAGAGGAGCAGAGGTGAGGTGAGGTAAGGTGAGGTGAGGGAGTAGGAATAATAATAATAAAGAATAAATGCATAAATAAAATAATATGCAAAAAAATATATTTAAAATAATATTAGATAATAAATGCATAAATAAAATAATATGCAAAATAATAATAATAATAATAATAATAAATAACTAAAAAAAAACATCAAAATAAATAAAGAAATAAAATAATTAAATTTAAAATAATAATAAATAAATAAATAACATCAAAATAAATAAATAAATAAAATAAAACAAAATAAAATAAAGGCCTTAACCCATTCATTAGGTAGGACACAAGGTTTGTGTCCAAACTGTGTTTACATGTGTTAGGTTAGACACAACTGTTGTGTCCAAGGTATTATTTACTTCTCATTCTGAAACACAGGCACAGAGCTCTACTACAGTCTTCCAGATATTGGTTTATTTACTAATTATACTTTTATCATTAGTCTTGTAAGTCTGGGATAGATACCCTATAGAAACACAGGCACAGAGCTCTACTACAGTCTTCCAGATATTGGTTTATTTACTAATTGTACTTTTATCATTAGTCTTGTAAGTCTGGGATAGATAGGAACAATCTATGATTTATAAATAAAAAAGTGGTTTGTAATAGTGAAATATAAACACTGGTAATAGTAACATTTTTGAAATCGAGTTGTGGGAACTTGTAAAAATATTCCTCATATTCAAATGGGGCATTTTGATATTAGCCTGACGGTATTTCTGCATAAGAGTTCTACCATTTTTTTTTTAGTATTTTTTCCTGCCTTTTTGTTTTGTTCTATTCATTAGTGACAATAATATTGATCGGAAATCAGTTGGTTTATATATATTCCCTAATCCCTTCAATCTTGGGAGAGAACGCTGGGAATCCGGGGTTTTGGGTGCGGGGAAACACTTAAATTATTTTGGCTTTATAGTACTGTAGTTTGTTAACCTGTATATAAAGGTCAAAAAATTGAAAATCCGAGCCAAGTTTCAGCAAAAGTTGGCTCAGCTTCTGCAATTGTCATGAGGGATAAAAGTCAATATTTTGGAAATCCGAGCCAAGTTTAAAAAATTAACCAAACCTAACCAGGGCAGACAACTGGGACCTAACTGGGGTAGAGTACCGGGACCTAACCGGGGCAGACAACTGGGACATAACTGGGACAGACTACCGGGACCTAACCGGGGCGGACAACTGGGACCTAACCAGGGCAGACTACCGGGACCTAACTGGGGCAGACTACCGGGACATAACCTCACGTGCCATAACTTTATCATCCTTAGCAGACTAACGGACTGACCATTATAATTGTTGTATATAATTATTACCAGACTTGAAGGATATACAATTTGTACGGAATATGAATATAAATTTATCTTTCACTACTATGCAATAATATATCAAACCTTTATTGGATTGATATAGATCAATATAGGCTACTAATGGGTAACCTATGACTGGAAGGTGTACTATATAGCTTTACAGACCTAATTTTTATTTTAAGACCGCGTATTCTTCCTCTTGATATTTTTTTTTTTTTTTTTTTTTGCTTCTACCCTCTTTTCTTTACATTTATGTGTACAGCAAGAGAATGATACACCTTGTTACCTTATACAGTATATCACTTGAAGGTACAGTAGACTAGATCGAAGGATTGATTGAAATTACTGCTCCTCCATTTTATACACACAGTTATGAAATGTAGAGAGATAATAAAAACTGAATATTTACATGTGGAAATAAGACCTACTAAAAAACGACGACTTGACACCTCCAACAGCCTGCTTAGTCCTGACATACAGTACCCATGCCAGTACCTAAATATGACATACCCATGCCAGTACCTAAATATGACATAGCCATGCCAGTACCTAAATATGACATAGCCATGCCAGTACCTAAATATGACATAGCCATGCCAGTACCTAAATATGACATAGCCATGCCAGTACCTAAATATGACATAGCCATGCCAGTACCTAAATATGACAAAGCCATGCCAGTACCTAAATATGACATAGCCATGCCAGTACCTAAATATGACATAGCCATGCCAGTACCTAAATATGACATAGCCATGCCAGTACCTAAATATGACATAGCCATGCCAGTACCTAAATATGACATAGCCATGCCAGTACCTAAATATGACATAGCCATACCAGTACCTAAA
This sequence comes from Petrolisthes manimaculis, assembly GCA_034508575.1. Taxonomy (NCBI): domain Eukaryota; kingdom Metazoa; phylum Arthropoda; class Malacostraca; order Decapoda; family Porcellanidae; genus Petrolisthes; species Petrolisthes manimaculis. The sequence goes on from JAWZYT010000268.1 coordinate 47,073, forward strand.
TATGACATAGCCATGCCAGTACCTAAATATGACAAAGCCATGCCAGTACCTAAATATGACATAGCCATGCCAGTACCTAAATATGACATAGCCATGCCAGTACCTAAATATGACATAGCCATGCCAGTACCTAAATATGACATAGCCATGCCAGTACCTAAATATGACATAGCCATGCCAGTACTTAAATATGACATAGCCATGCCAGTACCTAAATGGGGCAGTGGTGAGTGCTTTGGTCACCACACAATAATTATACATTCTTATTATCTCATACCGATACATTTTTTTTTCGCAGAAGCATAACCCTGCAAATTATTGACTTGTGGTATGATAATGCAAACATTGTGACCAATATACCATCCAAATTAATGTGGAAGTAGTGATTTGGTGTAATAATTATTTTTCACTTAGGGTTAGCACGAAAAAAATAAATAAAAAAAACACTTTTTGGTGAAGAGTAATTATGCTGTGTAGTTCAGTACAGTATTGTTTTGTGTATATACTGCATAGTATATGTGGGGGAGTGAAGATGTAGGGTGAGTAGTTATGTAGGATATGTGAGTATGTGTTGAAAGATAATGGAGGTGTGTGTGTGTCACTGTAATAAAGTATGTGAAGATATGAAAAGAAGTAGTGAATATGTATGGAAAATGTGTAGAAGGTACAAATGTATGGAAAATGTGTAAAAGGTACATATGTATGGAAAATGTATAGAAGGTACATATGTATGGAAAATGTGTAAAAGGTACAGATGTATGGAAAATACGTAGAAGATACAGATGTATGGAAAATGTGTAGAAGGTGTATGGAAAATGTGTAGAAGGTACATATGTATGGAAAATGTGTAAAAGGTACAGATGTGTTTGGTATGCAATGAATATGTGTTTTGTATTGAAGATGTGTGTTTGGCTGTATAGATAGATGTCTGCTTAGTAGTAAAGCAGTATAGAAGAAGGCAGTGAAGGTTTCATTTTGTTTTGTAATGAAGAATTGTGGAAGGCAATGAAAATGTTTGGATGTGAATTTGGGGGAAGAAGTGTAGATAATAAAGAAGTACAGTACAGTAGAAAGGAGAGAGTAAGTGTAGATAATAAAGAAGTACAGTACAGTAGAAAGGAGAGAGTAAGTGTAGATAATAAAGAAGTAAAGTACAGTAGAAAGGAGATAGTGAGGATGTCTGATAGTGCATTGATAAGCAACAAGGACTGTGGATAGTGGAGATAATTATATGCTCAGTATAATATATTAATAGTATGCCATTAATAGGAGATAAATAGAAAGATGGCTATATATTTTAGTATGCCCTTAGATAGCAGGGATAGTACCTGGCTGGGTAACACATGACACTAATGCCAATAACATTGTACCGTTATTAACACAATTATTCACAAACACACTTAAAAAATGTCCAAAGTTTGGGTGTTTTATGGTACGGTATATGTAATAATAATAATAATAATAATAATAATAATAATAATAATAAGTTTTGTTGAAGATAACTGCGAGCTCTGCGCTGTTTATTTTGTAGCAAATCTTTTCAAGCTTGCGAATTGTTTTCTTAGTATTGCTGGGGAGATGGAAAAGCAAATTACCAAGTGAGTTTATTGGCCTGACGTTTCGGCTTTCTCTCAAAGCCATTCTCAAAGGAATGAGTGTCTTCGTAAGACACTCATTCCTTTGAGAATGGCTTTGAGAGAAAGCCGAAACGTCAGGCCAATAAACTCACTTGGTAATTTGCTTTTCCATCTCCCCAGCAATACTAAGAAAACAATTCGCAAGCTTGAAAAGATTTGCTACAAAATAAACAGCGCAGAGCTCGCAGTTATCTTCAACAAAACTTGTATCAAAGAGGGTTTTCCTTCCCAATAATAATAATAATAATAATAATTTTCATATTAATAATAATAATAATAATAATAATAATAAAAATTGCACCATTATTGACACGTATTTTTTTTCCTAAATTTAGGTGTTTTATATATGTTATAATAATAATAATAATAACTTTGATTTAGGTCTTACTTACCTTGTAAAACTTCCAATAGTCTGCTCAGGTTAGGTCCTGGTAGTCTGCTCAGGTTAGATCCTGGTAGTCTGCTCAGGTTAGGTCCTGGTAGTCTGCAATGGTTAAGATTAGGTTAGATTAGATTAGGTTAGGTTAGGTTAGGTTATTTATGAATGGATAAAACATTAAATTTGCACAATAAAATGGATGTTAAAAATGAACTCATCACTTAAATGAAAAAAGTCTTAGAATGGTGTAAATAAATGGGTAATAAAGGTAGAAACACCATACACAATAACTATAATTCTTTCAATATTTACCGATAATAATAATCATAAAAGTAGTTGAAGTAGTAATAATAATAGTAGTTATAATAATAATAAAAATGGTAGTAATAATAATAATGTGAAATGTAATACATTGAGGTGGTTTGGACATGTAGAGAGAATGCAAGGTGAGGAGTTTGTAAATAAGGTGTATGGAAGTGAAGTTGTGGGCTGTGATGTGACCACCAGTTAGATGGCAGAACAGAGTGGAAGAGTATGTAAAGGAGAGTAACATGAGGGACAGAGTAGGGCTGGACCAAGTAAGGAGGGAGTGTTGGAACAGGGAAGACTGGAGACTTTTCTGCCGTGGCCACACCCTTGGGGGGGAGTTCCCGGAGGGAGCGAGGCATCAGAGCTATAGATAGATAGATAGATAGATCATAATGTATTATTACAGAATAACTGGGTTTTCGGCTAGGCTTGAGCAGTATCACCACATTAGGTTAGGTCCTGGAAATTTGCCCAGGTCATTTTATGATAGTTTACACTGGTTATACCCGGTAGTTTGCCCAGGTTAGGACCGGTAGTTTGCCCAGGTTAGGTCCGGTAGTTTGCCCAGGTTAGGTCCGGTAGTTTGCCCAGGTTAGGTCCCGGTAGTTTGCCCAGGTTAGGTCCCGGTAGTTTGCCCAGGTTAGGTCCGTTCGTTTGCCCAGGTTAGGTCCCGGTAGTTTGCCCAGGTTAGGTCTGGTAGTTTGCCCAGGTTAGGTCCGTTAGTTTGCCCAGGTTAGGTCCGGTAGTTTGCCCAGGTTAGGTCCTGGTAGTCTGCTGTGGTCTAGGTTAGGTTAGGTCAGGTCATGTAAGTCTAGTTTCCAAATCATGTTTGTAAACGGGGCATATCTCGAAAACGAGGCATTTCCAAGAGAAACACCATAGATAAAAAGTGTCTTAGAATGGTCCAAAATAGTGGGTAATGATACTAATATATACGAGGCACTGGGTGGTAAAACGTGCTAAGCGCCGAAAATAAACAAACGAGAAAATCGCGTTCAAAGTTTTCCGACATTCAAAGTGCTGTAACTTTGTAATAAATTAGGTTATTTTAATGGTTCCGGTCTTAAAATGTTCACACATGTATCCTCTATACATATATCCTAGTTATAATACACGGAAGCCATCGCACAATGAACAGGAAAACGATTAACGCGATTTTCTCCGATTTTTCGTGTACACTCGATCAGAAAAGTTCGTGAATATGTAATTTTTTTCACCATAATATCAATATTCAAGTAAGAATTAATGTTTAAACAAAGTATGAAAATAAAGCAATGTTATTAAATACACAGATAAAGCATAATAAAGGCACGTGTGTACAAGGCGGGAGGGGTAGGAGAAACTGGGTGGCTGGATGCAGTGTGGGGAGGAAGGCGAGGAATAGGCGCGCTGTGATTGGCCCAGGCAGGCCTACACGCCACACTACGCATCATGCCATTGGTTCCTCACTCCGCTGGAGCTTAGCATATTCTACCACCAACTGCGGGGACACTACCAAAGCACCCAGCAACAGGTTCCACCGCAGCTGAAAACCACATGCCCTTGGGAGGGACTTTGGACCTTATTGCCAGTTGTGAAGTGAGCTCACTGTTTGTGATCCAGATAGAGGAAGGATGGGGGAATATAATGGTACAATAAAACGGGTTTTGGCCGAGGTGGCGTTTAGCACGTTTTACCACCCATAGCCTCAATTACAATATAGCGAACCCAGGTTTTCTGTAAATTTACCCATAATAATTCTTCTTCATAAATACCTTGGTGTAGTCATTGTAATCCTCCTTCTGTAAATCCTCGTATGTAAATCCTTCTTCTGTAATCCCACTTATGAAATAAATAAATTTAACGTTAATTAATATATTTCTTGTTAATTAAATCCTTTATCAATAAAAATCCCCTTATATCTCCAATTTGTCCTTATTTATATACCCTTAAAATAACAGTGAACCCTTAAAAATAATAAAACAAAATCATTCTAATATTTATGGTAACATTTTAGCACAGCCATTATTATCCACCCTTATTTAAACCCTTCAAAATTCCCTTATTTCACCAACTTACCCTTATTTATGTCCCTTCACCATTAACTGTATACCCTTAACTAACCCTTAATATAATCTTGAGCCCTTAAAATATCCTTAAATGCCCTTAAAATGCAAATAAATACTAAAATATTCCCCTGCCAGGCTTTGAGCTTCACAGAGGTAAACAAACTGAGGCGTCAGTGTTGCCAGTGATGATCTGAGGCGTCAGTGTTGCCAGTGATGATGATGACTGAGTCACCTTTACAACGGTACTCTCTCACTGTCTTCCTCTAAGGAGAAAACCAAACCAAAACAGTACCAAAGAATACATAATTATATACACGTTATACTTTCACTCTCTCTATCTTATACAACCTGCACGTCCCTATATACTCATTTTCTCTTCAACCATACATACCCTTTATAGAACTTCTTTCATACTCTCTATTATCACTGGATTGTACAGCTCTCGTTCACTCAGACTTAGCAGCACTTTGGCTGTCACTGTCACTTCCACCATCTCCCTCCATTTTCTCTCTCCTATATAGTTCACTTATTACCACATTCAGCATGGTAGCTCTCTCTTGTTCCTACTTATCACATACCATCAACACATGTTCTACTGTCTCATCTTCCCTACACACCATACTGCCTTCATTACTGTCTCATCTTCCCTACACACCATACTGCCTTCATACTGTCTCATCTTCCCTACACACCATACTGCCTTCATACTGTCTCATCTTCCCTACACACCATACTGCCTTCATTACTGTCTCATCTTCCCTACACACCATACTGCCTTCATACTGTATCATCTTCCCTACACACCATACTGCCTTCATTACTGTATCATCTTCCCTACACACCATACTGCCTTCATACTGTCTCATCTTCCCTACACAACTTACTGCCTTCATTACTCCATCTATATAATTCTATCATTCTCTTCCAGTGACTTTGTTCTTGCCTTAAACAACAGTTCACTTCCCCAGCAGCTACCATCATAGAACACTTCACTCCATGGTATGTCCTTAGAGGAGTACCAATCTAGTGTGCTCTTCTCACTCATGCCTCTCATCTATTCCTCTCTGCCTATTTCTTGTATCCGTCTCTTAATCTCATTCATCCATTCCTCTCTGCCTATTTCTTGTATCCGTCTCTTAATCTCATTCATCCATTCCTCTCTGCCTATTTCTTGTATCCGTATCTTAATCTCATTCATCCATTCCTCTCTGCCTATTTCTTGTATCCGTCTTTTAATCTCATTCATCCATTTCTCATCACTCCATCTCCCCCTTTCATCTAACACTGGGTACTGTATTCCACACTTTTCCATTCTCTTATCACACATCCTTCTCCACTTGGTATACCGTCCTGTCCATTTATACACTCTTGGAGCCCATCTGTCTTCATTCATTCCCTCTAGTCTAACCTTATATTTCAACACTCCTTTGTCTATCCTCTCCTCAAACGTACTCCATCCAGCCTCACCTCTTATTGCTTCCACACCTACTGTACATACTTGTTTGTACCTAAAGCTGTTGTTCCTATCCTATTCTGTACTACCTCCAGTCTATTCAATGTTGTTCCTATCCTATTCTTTACTACCTCCAGTCTATTCAAGTCATTCATTATCCATGTCATAGTCTCCAGTCCATACATTAGTCCAGGTACAGCCATACCTTTCCATACACCATACACTACTTCATACTTATTAGCTCTACACCTTACCACACTTCCTACCTTTCCATACACCTTGACACACTTCCTACCTTTCCATACACCTTGTCACACTTTCTACCTTTCCATACACCTTGCCACACTTCCTACCTTTCCATACACCTTACCACACTTCCTACCTTTCCATACACCATACACTACTTCATACTTATTAGCTCTACACCTTGCCACACTTCCTACCTTTCCATACACCATACACTACTTCATACTTATTAGCTCTACACCTTGACACACTTCCTACCTTTCCATACACCTTACCACACTTCCTACCTTTCCATACACCTTGACACACTTCCTACCTTTCCATACACCTTACCACACTTCCTACCTTTCCATACACCTTGACACACTTCCTACCTTTCCATACACCTTGACACACTTCCTACCTTTCCATACACCTTGACACACTTCCTACCTTTCCATACACCTTACCACACTTCCTACCTTTCCATACACCTTGTCACACTTCCTACCTTTCCATACACCTTACCACACTTCCTACCTTTCCATACACCTTGTCACACTTCCTACCTTTCCATACACCTTGCCACACTTCCTACCTTTCCATACACCTTACCACACTTCCTACCTTTCCATACACCTTGCCACACTTCCTACCTTTCCATACACCTTGCCACACTTCCTACCTTTCCATACACCTTGCCACACTTCCTACCTTTCCATACACCTTACCACACTTCCTACCTTTCCATACACCTTGCCACACTTCCTACCTTTCCATACACCTTGCCACACTTCCTACCTTTCCATACACCTTACCACACTTCCTACCTTTCCATACACCTTGCCACACTTCCTACCTTTCCATACACCTTGACACACTTCCTACCTTTCCATACACCTTGCCACACTTCCTACCTTTCCATACACCTTGCCACACTTCCTACCTTTCCATACACCATACACTACTTCATACTTATTAGCTCTACACCTTGACACACTTCCTAGTCTTCCTACCCACTGGTTTGCTCTTGATAACCTATTAGTCTTTGTCCTATCACACCCTTTCTCATCCACAATTATTCCTAAGTATCTATATATTGTGTCCTTTCAATCCCATTACCACCCAGTCTCCACGTACTACCTATATCCCGGTCATCCCCATTCACTACCATTACTTTGGTCTTATCACTCCCAAACTTGACATTAAAATCATTCCCATACTCTGTAATTACATCAAGTATTCTCTACAGAACCTCACCTGTCTCTCTCACCTGTCTCTCTCATAATCACCACATCATTTGCATATAACAAAATACTCACTACATACTCCCCTATTACCTACATTTTTCCTCAGTCTTTTACATTTCCTATTACTCTCTTTCGTCTTCTTCCTCACATTCTCATTATCTTTATTCCACCAACTCTTCATCAAACTTCTTTTATTTCTATTCCTTATCCTTTCTATCCTTTTCTCACCCACCTCTGTCACTCATCAAATCTATCCTTCTCTCTTATGGTTAGTCATCAAATCTATCCTTCTCTCTTAAGGTTAGTCATCAAATCTATCCTTCTCTCTTATGGTTAGTCATCAAATCTATCCTTCTCTCTTATGGTTAGTCATCAAATCTATCCTTCTCTCTTAAGGTTAGTCATCAAATCTATCCTTCTCTCTCTCTCTCTCTCTCTCTCTCTACTAAAAAAAATATTCAAAAGATTTTCCCATGCGTATATTTTCCCGTGTGTGTATTTTCCCATGTGTGTATTTTCCAGTGTGTGTATTTTCCCATGTGTGTATTTTCCCATGTGTGTATTTTCCCATGTGTGTATTTTCCCATGTGTGTATTTTCCCATGTGTGTATTTTCCTGTGTGTGTATTTTCCTGTGTGTGTATTTTCCCGTGTGTGTATTTTCCCGTGTGTGTATTTTCCTGTGTGTGTATTTTCACATGGATAATTATTTCATTTTCCCATGTGTGTATTTTATTTCCATGTGTATATTCTCATGTGTGTATTTTTATGTGCGTATTCTTTTCACATGTGTATTTTCATGTATTTATTTTATTCATGTGCGTATTCTCATGTACGTATTCTCATGTACGTATTCTCATGTACGTATGTTCTCTTTCTTGAAATTTAACAAAAGTTCCCCATTTCCATTCACTTCCTCTCCTAAAATTCCTATATGTTCATTCCTATCACCCATGACAATAGTCTCTCTTTGTCTATTTTCCACAATCAACCTACTTATTTATTATCCTGTATTAGTTTATATTATCCTGTATATATCCTGTATATGTATATTATCTCTGGTCCTGTTTCCTAGCATACTTTGGAGGAATCCTGGCACTCCAATGTACACAAAAACAACCACCACCTTAACCAACCTGAAAAGACATATAGGAAAATAAAATACAGGTCATGGAAATAAAATACATACATGAAAATAAAATTCATGTCATGGAAATAAAATACATACACTGATGGACTGGGGAATAATATACACATCAATATACATACATGAGAATACTTACATGAGAGTACGTACATGAGAATACATACATGAGAATACGTACATGAGAATACGTACATGAGAATACGTACATGAGAATACGTACATGAGAATACGTACATGAGAATACGTACATGAGAATACGTACATGAGAATACTTACATGAGAATACTTTCATGAGAATACGTACATGAGAATACGTACATGAGAATGCGTACATGAGAATACGTACATGAGAATACGTACATGAGAATACTTTCATGAGAATACGTACATGAGAATACTTACATGAGAATACTTACATAAATAATTAAATACCATATATATAAAATACCATAGGCCTACCATACTGTAATTCTGTACTGTAATACTGTACTGTACCCATACACACATTCTCTCTCTCTCTCTCTCTCTCTCTCTCTCTCTCATACACATACATGCACACAAACACATTCTCTCTCTCTCTCTCTCTCTCTCTCTCTCTCTCTCTCTCTCTCATACATGCATTCTCTCTCTTTCTTTCTTTCTCTCTCTCTCTCTCTCTCTCTCTCTCTACTAAAAAAATTATTCAAAAGATTTTCCCATGTTTTTTACACAATACTGTATTACCATTATTATTGCTGTTTTTTACACAATACTGTATTACCGTTATTATTGCTGTTTTTTACACAATACTGTATTACCGTTATTGTTGCTGTTTTTTACACAATACTGTATTACCATTATTATTGCTGTTTTTTACACAATACTGTATTACCGTTATTATTACAAACATAATTTGGAAACTAGTCTGACCTGACCTGACCTAACCTAGACCACAGTAGACCACCGGGACCTAACCTGGGCAGACTACCGTGACCTGACCTTGTTAAATCTGGATACCAAAATACCTTTTTTGGCAACTGTACACCAATATAATGTATGTATTTTCATGTACGTATTCTCATGTACGTATTCTCATGTACGTATGTTTAAATAAATACCCATTATTTGTTTCAGAACGGTGTTCTACGCACCCCAAGCCTGTCCCCTTATTCTCCCCCCCCCAGTCCCCCCCAAGCCTGTCCCCTACTCCTAATCATAATAACATAGTAAACATTAGCTAATAATTAATTAATTACAAAATTAATATATAATAACAGTTATTTATGGTACTATTATGTTATTATTATTATAAACAGATATTAGTAATTATGTTATGTTATTATATAGACTTGTAAATACACATAAACATTAATTATAAAGGAAAATTATAATATAAACAAACCTTGGCTGATACTTCTCTGTTCAAATCCACATTAGCAGTGTTACCATATTGGTTACCAGTGTTACCATACAGGTGTGTCACTGTAACTATTAAAAATTATATAGTTTAGAAAAAAGCATGTGAATAAAAAAATTATCATTCATTCATTCTTTCATTTATATATATTTATTTTTTTATTTTTAGGTGAGGTTTTGGGTTCGACCTCAACCTCAAACCTCAAATCAACCTCAAACCTCAAATCAACCTCAAACCTCAAATCAATTTATCTATCTAATAAGATGAAAAATTTCACTTTATATAATATATTTTTTTACTAAAAATGGTAAAATATGACCAATGTGTCTTAATTTTCTTGTTTATTACTCATCTATTTATCTATCTATTGAAAGTTTGTTGATGGCATCTAATAGATAATTCTATTGTCTATCTTTTGGTATATACATATATATATTTATCTATTTCCTAAGATGAGAAATTCCACTTTATATATTATATTTTTGACTAAAAATTGTAAAATATGACAAAAGTGTCTTAATTATTTAATTTATTACTCGTCTATTTATTTATCTATCGACAATTTGTTGATGGCATCCGACAATTTGTTGATGGCATCTAATAGATAATTTTATTGTCTATCTTTTCGTATATACATGTATCAATTTATCTATTTCATAAGAGGAGAAATGTCACTTTATATAATATATTTTTGACCAAATTGTAAAATATGACCAAAGTGGCTTTATTTATTCATTTATTACTCGTCTATTTATGTATCTATGGAAAATTTGTTGCTGGCAACTAATAGATAATTTTATTGTCTATATTTTCGTATATACATGTATCAATTTATCTATTTCCTAAGATGAGACATTTCACTTTATATAATATATTTTTTACTAAAAATTGTAAAATATGACAAAAATGTCTTAATTGTTTCATTTATTACTAGTCTATTTATCTATCTATTGACAATTTGTTGATGGCATCTAATAGATAATTTTATCGTCTATCTTTTTGTATATACATGTATCAATTTATCTATTTCCTAAGATGAGAAATGTCACTTTATATAATATATTTTTGACTAAAAATTGTAAAATATGACCAAAGTGTCCCACATTTTTCGTTAATTACTCGTCTATTTATCTATCTATAGACAATTTGTTGATGGCATCTAATAGATAATTTTATTGTCTATCTTTTGGTATATACATGTATCTATTTATCTGTTTCCTAAGATGAGAAATTTCCCTTTATATAATATATTTTTAACTAAAAATAGTAAAATATGATAAAAGTGTCTTAATTTTCTTGTTAATTACTCGTCTATTTATCTATTTATTGACAATTTGTTGATGGCATCTAATAGATAATTTTATTGTCTATCGTTTGATTTATACATGTATCTATTTATCTATTTCTTAAGATGAGAAATTTCACTTTATATATTATATTTTTGACAAAAAAATGTAAAATATGACCAAAGTGTCCCATTTCTTCATTAATTACTTGTCTATTTATCTATCTATCAACAATTTGTTGATGGCAGCTATTAGATAATTTTATCGTCTATCTTTTGGTATATACATGTATCTATTTATCTATTTTTTAAGAGAAATTTCACTTTATATAATATATTTTTGACTAAAAATAGTAAAATATGACCAAAGTGTCGGAATTTTTTTGTTAATTACTCGTCTATTTATCTATTTATCGACAATTTGTTGATTGCATCTAATAGATAATTTTATTGTCTATCTTTTGGTATATACATGTATCTATTTATCTATTTCCTAAGATGAGAAATTTCACTTTATATAATATATATTTAACTAAAATAGTAAAATATGACAAAAGTGTCTTAATTTTCTTGTTAATTACTCGTCTATTTATCTATTTATCGACAATTTGTTGATGGTATCTAATAGATAATTTTATTATCTATCGTTTGGTTTATACATGTATCTATTTTTCTTATTCCTAAGATGAGAAATGTCACCTTATATAATATATTTTTGACAAAATTGTAAAATATGACCAAAGAGTCTTAATTATTTCATTTTTTATTCATCTATTTATCTATCTATCGACAATTTGTTGATGGCATCTAATAGATAATTTTATTGTCTATCTTTTCGTATATACATGTATCAATTTATCTATTTCATAAGATGAGAAATGTCACTTTATATAATATATTTTTGACAAAATTGTAAAATATGACCAAAGTGTCTTTATTTATTCATTTATTACTCGGCTATTTATCAATCTATGAAAAATTTGTTGATGGCACCTAATAGATAATTTTATTGTCTATCTTTTCTTATATACATGTATCAATTTATCTATTTTTTAAGATGAGAAATTTCACTTTATATAATATTTTTTGACTAAAAATTGTAAAATATGACCAAAGTGTCCCAATTTTTCGTTAATTACTCGTCTATTTATCTATCTATCGACAATTTGTTGATGGCATCTAATAGATAAATTTATTGTCTATCTTTTCGTATATACATGTATCAATTTATCTATTTCCTAAGATGAGAAATTTCACTTTATATAATATATTTTTGACTAAAAATAGTAAAATATGACCAAAGTGTTCCACTTTTTTCGTTAATTACTCGTCTATCTATCTATTTTTCGACAATTTGTTGATGGCATCTATTAGATAATTTTATCCTCTATCTTTTGGTATATACATGTATCTATTTATTTATTTTTTAAGAGGAGAAATTTCACTTTATATAATATATTTTTGACTAAAAATAGTAAAATATGACAAAAGTGTCTTAATTTTATGTTAATTACTCGTCTATTTATCTATCTATCGACAATTTGTTGAGGGCATCTAATAGATAATTTTATTGTCTATATTTTGGTATTTACATGTATCTACTTATCTATTTCCTAAGATGATAAATTTCACTTAATATAATATATTTTTGACTAAAAATAGTAAAATATGACAAAAGTGTCTTAATTTTCTTGTTAATTACTCGTCTATTTATCTATCTATCGACAATTTGTTGATGGCATCTAATAGATAATTTTATTGTCTATCTTTTGGTTTTTACATGTATCTATTTATCTTTTTCCTAAGAGTAGAAATTTACCTTTATATATTATATTTTTGTCAAAAAAATGTAAAATATGACAAAAGTGTCTTAATTGTTTCATTTATTACTCGTCTATTTATCTATCTATCAACAATTTGTTGATGGCATCTAATAGATAATTTTATCGTCTATCTTTTGGTATATACATGTATCTATTTATCTATTTCCTAAGATGATAAATTTCACTTTATATAATATATTTTTAAATAAAAATAGTAAAATATGACAAAAGTGTCTTACTTTTCTTGTTTATTACTCATCTATTTATCTATTTATTGACAATTTGTTGATAGCATCTAATAGATAATTTTATTGTCTATCGTTTGATTTATACATGTATCTATTTATCTTATTCCTAAGATGAGAAATTTCACTTTATATAATATATTTTTTACTAAAAATTGTAAAATATGACAAAAGTGTCTTACTTTTCTTGTTTATTACTCATCTATTTATCTATCTATCGACAATTTGTTGATGGCATCTAATAGATAATTGTATTGTCTATCTTTTGGTTTTGACATTTATCTATTTATCTATTTCCTAAGATGAGAAATTTCACTTTATATATTATATTTTTGACAAAAAAATGTAAAATATGACCAAAGTGTCCCATTTCTTCATTAATTACTCGTCTATTTATCTATCTATCAACAATTTGTTGATGGCAGCTATTAGATAATTTTATCGTCTATCTTTTGGTATATACATGTATTTATTTATCTATTTTTTAAGAAGAGAAATTTCACTTTATATAATATATTTTTGACTAAAAATAGTAAAATATGACAAAAGTGTTTTAATTTTCTTGTTAATTACTCGTCTATTTATCTATCTATTGAAAGTTTGTTGATGGCATCTAATAGATAATTTTATTGTCTATCTTTTGGTATATACATATATATATTTATCTATTTCCTAAGATGAGAAATTCCACTTTATATAATATATTTTTGACAAAAAATAGTAAAATATGACCAAAGTGTCGGAATTTTTTCGTTAATTACTCGTCTATTTATTTATTTATCGACAATTTGTTGATTGCATCTAATAGATAATTTTATTGTCTATCTTTTGGTATATACATGTATCTATTTATCTATTTCCTAAGATGAGAAATTTCACTTTATATAATATATTTTTTACTAAAAATTGTAAAATATGACAAAAGTGTCTTACTTTTCTTGTTTATTACTCATCTATTTATCTATCTATCGACAATTTGTTGATGGCATCTAATAGATAATTGTATTGTCTATCTTTTGGTTTTGACATGTATCTAATTATCTATTTCCTAAGATGAGAAATTTCACTTTATATATTATATTTTTGACAAAAAAATGTAAAATATGACCAAAGTGTCCCATTTCTTCATTAATTACTTGTCTATTTATCTATCTATCAACAATTTGTTGATGGCAGCTATTAGATATTTTTATCGTCTATCTTTTGGTATATACATGTATCTATTTATCTATTTTTTAAGAGAAATTTCACTTTATATAATATATTTTTGACTAAAAATAGTAAAATATGACAAAAGTATTTTAATTTTCTTGTTAATTACTCGTCTATTTATCTATCTATTGAAAGTTTGTTGATGGCATCTAATAGATAATTTTATTTTCTATCTTTTGGTATATACATATATATATTTATCTATTTCCTAAGATGAGAAATTCCACTTTATATAATATATTTTTGACAAAAAATAGTAAAATATGACCAAAGTGTCGGAATTTTTTCGTTAATTACTCGTCTATTTATCTATTTATCGACAATTTGTTGATTGCATCTAATAGATAATTTTATTGTCTATCTTTTGGTATATACATGTATCTATTTTTCTTATTCCTAAGATGAGAAATTTTACTTTATATATATTTTTGACTAAAAATTGTAAAATATGACAAAAGTGTCTTAATTATTTCATTTTTTATTCATCTATTTATCTATCTATCGACAATTTGTTGATGGCATCTAATAGATAATTTTATTGTCTATCTTTTCGTATATACATGTATCAATTTATCTATTTCATAAGATGAGAAATGTCACTTTATATAATATATTTTTGACAAAATTGTAAAATATGACCAAAGTGTCTTTATTTATTCATTTATTACTCGGCTATTTATCAATCTATGAAAAATTTGTTGATGGCACCTAATAGATAATTTTATTGTCTATCTTTTCTTATATACATGTATCAATTTATCTATTTTTTAAGATGAGAAATTTCACTTTATATAATATTTTTTGACTAAAAATTGTAAAATATGACCAAAGTGTCCCAATTTTTCGTTAATTACTCGTCTATTTATCTATCTATCGACAATTTGTTGATGGCATCTAATAGATAAATTTATTGTCTATCTTTTCGTATATACATGTATCAATTTATCTATTTCCTAAGATGAGAAATTTCACTTTATATAATATATTTTTGACTAAAAATAGTAAAATATGACCAAAGTGTTCCACTTTTTTCGTTAATTACTCGTCTATCTATCTATTTTTCGACAATTTGTTGATGGCATCTATTAGATAATTTTATCCTCTATCTTTTGGTATATACATGTATCTATTTATTTATTTTTTAAGAGGAGAAATTTCACTTTATATAATATATTTTTGACTAAAAATAGTAAAATATGACAAAAGTGTCTTAATTTTATGTTAATTACTCGTCTATTTATCTATCTATCGACAATTTGTTGAGGGCATCTAATAGATAATTTTATTGTCTATATTTTGGTATTTACATGTATCTACTTATCTATTTCCTAAGATGATAAATTTCACTTAATATAATATATTTTTGACTAAAAATAGTAAAATATGACAAAAGTGTCTTAATTTTCTTGTTAATTACTCGTCTATTTATCTATCTATCGACAATTTGTTGATGGCATCTAATAGATAATTTTATTGTCTATCTTTTGGTTTTTACATGTATCTATTTATCTTTTTCCTAAGAGTAGAAATTTCACTTTATATATTATATTTTTGTCAAAAAAATGAAAAATATGACAAAAGTGTCTTAATTGTTTCATTTATTACTCGTCTATTTATCTATCTATCTATCAACAATTTGTTGATGGCATCTAATAGATAATTTTATCGTCTATTATTTGGTATATACATGTATCTATTTATCTATTTCCTCAGATTCGAAATTTTACCTTATATAATATATTTTTGACTAAAAATAGTAAAATATGACAAAAATGTCTTATTTTCTTTTTTATTACTCATCTATTTATCTTTCTTTCGACAATATGTTGATGGCATCTAATAGATAATTTTATTGACTATCTTTTGGTATATACATGTATCAATTTATCTATTTCCTAAGATGAGAAATTTCACTTTATTTAATATATTTTTGACTAAAAATAGTAAGATATGACCAAAGTGTCCCAATTTTTTGTTAATTACTCGTTTATTTATCTATCTATCGACAATTTGTTGATGGCATCTAATAGATAATTTTATTGTCTATCTTTTCGTATATACATGTATCTATTTATCTATTTCCTAAGATGAGAAATTTCACTTTATATAATATATTTTTGACTAAAAATAGTAAAATTTGACAAAAGTGTCCCAATATTTCGTTAATTACTCGTCTATTTATCTATCTATCGACAATTTGTTGATGGCATCTAATAGATAATTTTATTGTCTATCTTTTCGTATATACATGTATCAATTTATCTATTTCCTAAGATGAGAAATTTCACTTTATATAATATATTTTTGACAAAATTGTAAAATATGACCAAAGTGTCTTTATTTATTCATTTATTACTCGGCTATTTATCAATCTATGAAAAATTTGTTGATGGCACCTAATAGATAATTTTATTGTCTATCTTTTCGTATATACATGTATCAATTTATCTATTTTTTAAGATGAGAAATTTCACTTTATATAATATTTTTTGACTAAAAATTGTAAAATATGACCAAAGTGTCCCAATTTTTCGTTAATTACTCGTCTATTTATCTATCTATCGACAATTTGTTGATGGCATCTAATAGATAAATTTATTGTCTATCTTTTCGTATATACATGTATCAATTTATCTATTTCCTAAGATGAGAAATTTCACTTTATATAATATATTTTTGACTAAAAATAGTAAAATATGACCAAAGTGTTCCACTTTTTTCGTTAATTACTCGTCTATCTATCTATTTTTCGAAAATTTGTTGATGGCATCTATTAGATAATTTTATCCTCTATCTTTTGGTATATACATGTATCTATTTATTTATTTTTTAAGAGGAGAAATTTCACTTTATATAATATATTTTTGACTAAAAATAGTAAAATATGACAAAAGTGTCTTAATTGTTTCATTTATTACTCGTCTATTTATCTGTCTATCTATCAACAATTTGTTGAGGGCATCTAATAGATAATTTTATCGTCTATTATTTGGTATATACATGTATCTATTTATCTATTTCCTCAGATTCGAAATTTTACCTTATATAATATATTTTTGACTAAAAATAGTAAAATATGACAAAAATGTCTTATTTTCTTTTGTATTACTCATCTATTTATCTTTCTTTCGACAATATGTTGATGGCATCTAATAGATAAATTTATTGTCTATCTTTTCGTATATACATGTATCAATTTATCTATTTCCTAAGATGAGAAATTTCACTTTATATAATATATTTTTGACTAAAAATAGTAAAATATTACAAAAGTGTCTTAATTTTCTTGTTAATTACTCGTCTATTTATCTATCTATCGACAATTTGTTGATAGCATCTAATAGATAATTGTATTATCTATCTTTTGGTTTTTACATGTATCTATTTATCTTTTTCCTAAGAGTAGAAATTTCACTTTATATATTATATTTTTGTCAAAAAAATGTAAAATATGACAAAAGTGTCTTAATTTTATGTTAATTACTCGTCTATTTATCTATCTATCGACAATTTGTTGAGTGCATCTAATAGATAATTTTATTGTCTATATTTTGGTATGCACATGTATCTACTTATCTATTTCCTAAGATGATAAATTTCACTTTATATAATATATTTTTGACTAAAAATAGTAAAATATGACAAAAGTGTCTTAATTTTCTTGTTAATTACTCGTCTATTTATCTATCTATCGACAATTTGTTGATAGCATCTAATAGATAATTGTATTATCTATCTTTTGGTTTTTACATGTATCTATTTATCTTTTTCCTAAGAGTAGAAATTTCACTTTATATATTATATTTTTGTCAAAAAAATGTAAAATATGACAAAAGTGTCTTAATTGTTTCATTTATTACTCGTCTATTTATCTATCTATCAACAATTTGTTGATGGCATCTAATAGATAATTTTATCGTCTATTATTTGGTATATACATGTATCTATTTATCTATTTCCTCAGATTCGAAATTTTACCTTATATAATATATTTTTGACTAAAAATAGTAAAATATGACAAAAATGTCTTATTTTCTTTTTTATTACTCATCTATTTATCTTTCTTTCGACAATATGTTGATGGCATCTAATAGATAATTTTATTGACTATCTTTTGGTATATACATGTATCAATTTATCTATTTCCTAAGATGAGAAATTTCACTTTATTTAATATATTTTTGACTAAAAATAGTAAAATATGACCAAAGTGTCCCAATTTTTTGTTAATTACTCGTCTATTTATCTATCTATCGAAAATTTGTTGATGGCATCTAATAGATAATTTTATTGTCTATCTTTTCGTATATACATGTATCAATTTATCTATTTCCTAAGATGAGAAATGTCACTTTATATAATATATTTTTGACTAAAAATTGTAAAATATGACCAAAGTGTCCCACATTTTTCGTTAATTACTCGTCTATTTATCTATCTATAGACAATTTGTTGATGGCATCTAATAGATAATTTTATTGTCTATCTTTTCGTATATACCTGTATCTATTTATCTATTTCCTAAGATGAGAAATTTCACTTTATATAATATATTTTTGACTAAAAATAGTAAAATTTGACAAAAGTGTCCCACTTTTTTCGTTAATTACTCGTCTATTTATCTATCTATCGACTATTTGTTGATGGCATCTAATAGATAATTTTATTGTCTATCTTTTGGTATATACATGTATCTATTTATCTATTTCCTAAGATGATAAATTTCACTTTATATAATATATTTTTAACTAAAAATAGTAAAATATGACAAAAGTGTCTTAATTTTGTTGTTAATTACTCGTCTATTTATCTATTTATTGACAATTTGTTGATAGCATCTAATAGATAATTTTATTGTCTATCGTTTGATTTATACATGTATCTATTTATCTTATTCCTAAGATGAGAAATTTCACTTTATATAATATATTTTTTACTAAAAATTGTAAAATATGACAAAAGTGTCTTACTTTTCTTGTTTATTACTCATCTATTTATCTATCTATCGACAATTTGTTGATGGCATCTAATAGATAATTGTATTGTCTATCTTTTGGTTTTGACATTTATCTATTTATCTATTTCCTAAGATGAGAAATTTCACTTTATATATTATATTTTTGACAAAAAAATGTAAAATATGACCAAAGTGTCCCATTTCTTCATTAATTACTCGTCTATTTATCTATCTATCAACAATTTGTTGATTGCATCTAATAGATAATTTTATTGTCTATCTTTTGGTATATACATGTATCTATTTATCTATTTCCTAAGATGAGAAATTTCACTTTATATAATATATTTTTTACTAAAAATTGTAAAATATGACAAAAGTGTCTTACTTTTCTTGTTTATTACTCATCTATTTATCTATCTATCGACAATTTGTTGATGGCAGCTATTAGATAATTTTATCGTCTATCTTTTGGTATATACATGTATTTATTTATCTATTTTTTAAGAGGAGAAATTTCACTTTATATAATATATTTTTGACTAAAAATAGTAAAATATGACAAAAGTGTTTTAATTTTCTTGTTAATTACTCGTCTATTTATCTATCTATTGAAAGTTTGTTGATGGCATCTAATAGATAATTTTATTGTCTATCTTTTGGTATATACATATATATATTTATCTATTTCCTAAGATGAGAAATTCCACTTTATATAATATATTTTTGACAAAAAATAGTAAAATATGACCAAAGTGTCGGAATTTTTTCGTTAATTACTCGTCTATTTATCTATTTATCGACAATTTGTTGATTGCATCTAATAGATAATTTTATTGTCTATCTTTTGGTATATACATGTATCTATTTATCTATTTCCTAAGATGAGAAATTTCACTTTATATAATATATTTTTTACTAAAAATTGTAAAATATGACAAAAGTGTCTTACTTTTCTTGTTTATTACTCATCTATTTATCTATCTATCGACAATTTGTTGATGGCATCTAATAGATAATTGTATTGTCTATCTTTTGGTTTTGACATGTATCTAATTATCTATTTCCTAAGATGAGAAATTTCACTTTATATATTATATTTTTGACAAAAAAATGTAAAATATGACCAAAGTGTCCCATTTCTTCATTAATTACTTGTCTATTTATCTATCTATCAACAATTTGTTGATGACAGCTATTAGATAATTTTATCGTCTATCTTTTGGTATATACATGTATCTATTTATCTATTTTTTAAGAGAAATTTCACTTTATATAATATATTTTTGACTAAAAATAGTAAAATATGACAAAAGTATTTTAATTTTCTTGTTAATTACTCCTCTATTTATCTATCTATTGAAAGTTTGTTGATGGCATCTAATAGATAATTTTATTGTCTATCTTTTGGTATATACATATATATATTTATCTATTTCCTAAGATGAGAAATTCCACTTTATATAATATATTTTTGACAAAAAATAGTAAAATATGACCAAAGTGTCGGAATTTTTTCGTTAATTACTCGTCTATTTATCTATTTATCGACAATTTGTTGATTGCATCTAATAGATAATTTTATTGTCTATCTTTTGGTATATACATGTATCTATTTTTCTTATTCCTAAGATGAGAAATTTTACTTTATATATATTTTTGACTAAAAATTGTAAAATATGACAAAAGTGTCTTAATTATTTCATTTTTTATTCATCTATTTATCTATCTATCGACAAATTGTTGATGGCATCTAATAGATAATTTTATTGTCTATCTTTTCGTATATACATGTATCAATTTATCTATTTCATAAGATGAGAAATGTCACTTTATATAATATATTTTTGACAAAATTGTAAAATATGACCAAAGTGTCTTTATTTATTCATTTATTACTCGGCTATTTATCAATCTATGAAAAATTTGTTGATGGCACATAATAGATAATTTTATTGTCTATCTTTTCTTATATACATGTATCAATTTATCTGTTTTTTAAGATGAGAAATTTCACTTTATATAATATTTTTTGACTAAAAATTGTAAAATATGACCAAAGTGTCCCAATTTTTCGTTAATTACTCGTCTATTTATCTATCTATCGACAATTTGTTGATGGCATCTAATAGATAAATTTATTGTCTATCTTTTCGTATATACATGTATCAATTTATCTATTTCCTAAGATGAGAAATTTCACTTTATATAATATATTTTTGACTAAAAATAGAAAAATATGACCAAAGTGTTCCACTTTTTTCGTTAATTACTTGTCTATCTATCTATTTTTCGACAATTTGTTGATGGCATCTATTAGATAATTTTATCCTCTATCTTTTGGTATATACATGTATCTATTTATTTATTTTTTAAGAGGAGAAATTTCACTTTATATAATATATTTTTGACTAAAAATAGTAAAATATGACAAAAGTGTCTTAATTTTATGTTAATTACTCGTCTATTTATCTATCTATCGACAATTTGTTGAGGGCATCTAATAGATAATTTTATCGTCTATATTTTGGTATTTACATGTATCTACTTATCTATTTCCTAAGATGATAAATTTCACTTAATATAATATATTTTTGACTAAAAATAGTAAAATATGACAAAAGTGTCTTAATTTTCTTGTTAATTACTCGTCTATTTATCTATCTATCGACAATTTGTTGATGGCATCTAATAGATAATTTTATTGTCTATCTTTTGGTTTTTACATGTATCTATTTATCTTTTTCCTAAGAGTAGAAATTTCACTTTATATATTATATTTTTGTCAAAAAAATGTAAAATATGACAAAAGTGTCTTAATTGTTTCATTTATTACTCGTCTATTTATCTATCTATCTATCAACAATTTGTTGATGGCATCTAATAGATAATTTTATCGTCTATTATTTGGTATATACATGTATCTATTTATCTATTTCTTCAGATTCGAAATTTTACCTTATATAATATATTTTTGACTAAAAATAGTAAAATATGACAAAAATGTCTTATTTTCTTTTTTATTACTCATCTATTTATCTTTCTTTCGACAATATGTTGATGGCATCTAATAGATAATTTTATTGACTATCTTTTGGTATATACATGTATCAATTTATCTATTTCCTAAGATGAGAAATTTCACTTTATTTAATATATTTTTGACTAAAAATAGTAAGATATGACCAAAGTGTCCCAATTTTTTGTTAATTACTCGTCTATTTATCTATCTATCGACAATTTGTTGATGGCATCTAATAGATAATTTTATTGTCTAACTTTTCGTATATACATGTATCTATTTATCTATTTCCTAAGATGAGAAATTTCACTTTATATAATATATTTTTGACTAAAAATAGTAAAATTTGACAAAAGTGTCCCACTTTTTTCGTTAATTACTCGTCTATTTATCTATCTATCGACTATTCGTTGATGGCATCTAATAGATAATTTTATTGTCTATCTTTTGGTATATGCATGTATCTATTTATCTATTTCCTAAGATGAGAAATTTCACTTTATATAATATATTTTTAACTAAAAATAGTAAAATATGACAAAAGTGTCTTAATTTTCTTGTTAATTACTCGTCTATTTATCTATTTATTGACAATTTGTTGATAGCATCTAATAGATAATTTTATTGTCTATCGTTTGATTTATACATGTATCTATTTATCTTATTCCTAAGATGAGAAATTTCACTTTATATAATATATTTTTTACTAAAAATTGTAAAATATGACAGAAGTGTCTTACTTTTCTTGTTTATTACTCATCTATTTATCTATCTATCGACAATTTGTTGATGGCATCTAATAGATAATTGTACTGTCTATCTTTTGGTTTTGACATTTATCTATTTATCTATTTTCTAAGATGAGAAATTTCACTTTATATATTATATTTTTGACAAAAAAATGTAAAATATGACCAAAGTGTCTCATTTCTTCATTAATTACTCGTCTATTTATCTATCTATCAACAATTTGTTGATGGCAGCTATTAGATAATTTTATCGTCTATCTTTTGGTATATACATGTATCTATTTATCTATTTTTTAAGAGGAGAAATTTCACTTTATATAATATATTTTTGACTAAAAATAGTAAAATATGACAAAAGTGTTTTAATTTTCTTGTTAATTACTCGTCTATTTATCTATCTATTGAAAGTTTGTTGATGGCATCTAATAGATAATTTTATTGTCTATCTCTTGGTATATACATATATATATTTATCTATTTCCTAAGATGAGAAATTCCACTTTATATAATATATTTTTGACAAAAAATAGTAAAATATGACCAAAGTGTCGGAATTTTTTCGTTAATTACTCGTCTATTTATCTATTTATCGACAATATGTTGATTGCATCTAATAGATAATTTTATTGTCTATCTTTTGGTATATACATGTATCTATTTATCTATTTCCTAAGATGAGAAATTTCACTTTATATAATATATATTTAACTAAAATAGTAAAATATGACAAAAGTGTCTTAATTTTCTTGTTAATTACTCGTCTATTTATCTATTTATCGACAATTTGTTGATGGTATCTAATAGATAATTTTATTATCTATCGTTTGGTTTATACATGTATCTATTTTTCTTATTCCTAAGATGAGAAATTTCACTTTATATATATTTTTGACTAAAAATTGTAAAATATAACAAAAGTGTCTTAATTATTTCATTTTTTATTCATCTATTTATCTATCTATCGACAATTTGTTGATGGCATCTAATAGATAATTTTATTGTCTATCTTTTCGTATATACATGTATCAATTTATCTATTTCATAAGATGAGAAATGTCACTTTATATAATATATTTTTGACAAAATTGTAAAATATGACCAAAGTGTCTTTATTTATTTATTTATTACTCGGCTATTTATCAATCTATGGAAAATTTGTTGATGGCACCTAATAGATAATTTTATTGTCTATCTTTTCTTATATACATGTATCAATTTATCTATTTTTTAAGATGAGAAATTTCACTTTATATAATATTTTTTGACTAAAAATTGTAAAATATGACCAAAGTGTCCCAATTTTTCGTTAATTACTCGTCTATTTATCTATCTATCGACAATTTGTTGATGGCATCTAATAGATAATTTTATTGTCTATCTTTTCGTATATACATGTATCAATTTATCTATTTCCTAAGATGAGAAATTTCACTTTATATAATATATTTTTGACTAAAAATAGTAAAATATGACCAAAGTGTTCCACTTTTATCGTTAATTACTCGTCTATCTATCTATTTTACGACAATTTGTTGATTGCATCTATTAGATAATTTTATCCTCTATCTTTTGGTATATACATGTATCTATTTATTTATTTTCTAAGAGGAGAAATTTCACTTTATATAATATATTTTTGACTAAAAATAGTAAAATATGACAAAAGTGTCTTAATTTTCTTGTTAATTACTCGTCTATTTATCTATCTATCGACAATTTGTTGAGGGCATCTAATAGATAATTTTATTGTCTATATTTTGGTATTTACATGTATCTACTTATCTATTTCCTAAGATGATAAATTTCACTTTATATAATATATTTTTGACTAAAAATAGTAAAATATGACAAAAGTGTCTTAATTTTCTTGTTAATTACTCGTCTATTTATCTATCTATCGACAATTTGTTGATGGCATCTAATAGATAATTGTATTGTCTATCTTTTGGTTTTTACATGTATCTATTTATCTTTTTCCTAAGATGAGAAATTTCACTTTATATAATATATTTTTTACTAAAAATTGTAAAATATGACAAAAGTGTCTTAATTATTTCATTTATTACTCATCTATTTATCTATCTATCGACAATTTGTTGATGGCATCTAATAGATAATTTTATTGTCTATCTTTTTGTATATACATGTATCAATTTATCTATTTCATAAGATGAGAAATGTCACATTATATAATACATTTTTGACAAAATTGTAAAATATGACCAAAGTGTCTTTATTTATTCATTTATTACTCGTCTATTTATCAATCTATGGAAACTTTGTTGATGGCATCTAATAGATAATTGTATTGTCTATCTTTTCGTATATACATGTATCAATTTATCTATTTCTTAAGATGAGAAATTTCACTTTATATAATATATTTTTGACTAAAAATAGTAAAATATGACCAAAGTGTCCCAATTTTTCGTTAATTACTCGTCTATTTATCTATCTATCGAAAATTTGTTGATGGCATCTAATAGATAATTTTATTGTCTATCTTTTCGTATATACATGTATCAATTTATCTATTTTTTAAGAGGAGATATTTCACTTTATATAATATATTTTTGACTAAAAATAGTAAAATATGACCAAAGTGTCCCAATTTTTCGTTAATTACTCGTCTATTTATCTATCTATCGACAATTTGTTGATGGCATCTAATAGATAATTTTATTGTCTATCTTTTCGTATATACATGTATCAATTTATCTATTTTTTAAGAGGAGAAATTTCACTTTATATAATATATTTTTGACTAAAAATAGTAAAATATGACCAAAGTGTCCCAATATTTCGTTAATTACTCGTCTATTTATCTATCTATCGACAATTTGTTGCTGGCATCTAATAGATAATTTTATTGTCTATATTTTGGTATTTACATGTATCTATTTATCTATTTCCTAAGATGAGAAATTTCACTTTATATAATATATTTTTAACTAAAAATAGTAAAATATGACAAAAATGTCTTAATTTTCTTGTTAATTACTCGTCTATTTATCTATCTATCGACAATTTGTTGATGGTATCTAATAGATAATTGTATTGTCTATCTTTTGGTTTTTACATGTATCTATTTATCTTTTTCCTAAGATGAGAAATTTCACTTTATATAATATATTTTTTACTAAAAATTGTAAAATATGACAAAAGTGTCTTAATTATTTCATTTATTACTCATCTATTTATCTATCTATCGACAATTTGTTGATGGCATCTAATAGATAATTTTATTGTCTATCTTTTTGTATATACATGTATCAATTTATCTATTTCCTAAGATGAGAAATTTCACTTTATATAATATATTTTTAACTAAAAATAGTAAAATATGACAAAAGTGTCTTAATTTTCTTGTTAATTACTCGTCTATTTATCTATTTATTGACAATTTGTTGATAGCATCTAATAGATAATTTTATTGTCTATCGTTTGATTTATACATGTATCTATTTATCTTATTCCTAAGATGAGAAATTTCACTTTATATAATATATTTTTTACTAAAAATTGTAAAATATGACAGAAGTGTCTTACTTTTCTTGTTTATTACTCATCTATTTATCTATCTATCGACAATTTGTTGATGGCATCTAATAGATAATTGTACTGTCTATCTTTTGGTTTTGACATTTATCTATTTATCTATTTTCTAAGATGAGAAATTTCACTTTATATATTATATTTTTGACAAAAAAATGTAAAATATGACCAAAGTGTCTCATTTCTTCATTAATTACTCGTCTATTTATCTATCTATCAACAATTTGTTGATGGCAGCTATTAGATAATTTTATCGTCTATCTTTTGGTATATACATGTATCTATTTATCTATTTTTTAAGAGGAGAAATTTCACTTTATATAATATATTTTTGACTAAAAATAGTAAAATATGACAAAAGTGTTTTAATTTTCTTGTTAATTACTCGTCTATTTATCTATCTATTGAAAGTTTGTTGATGGCATCTAATAGATAATTTTATTGTCTATCTTTTGGTATATACATATATATATTTATCTATTTCCTAAGATGAGAAATTCCACTTTATATAATATATTTTTGACAAAAAATAGTAAAATATGACCAAAGTGTCGGAATTTTTTCGTTAATTACTCGTCTATTTATCTATTTATCGACAATATGTTGATTGCATCTAATAGATAATTTTATTGTCTATCTTTTGGTATATACATGTATCTATTTATCTATTTCCTAAGATGAGAAATTTCACTTTATATAATATATATTTAACTAAAATAGTAAAATATGACAAAAGTGTCTTAATTTTCTTGTTAATTACTCGTCTATTTATCTATTTATCGACAATTTGTTGATGGTATCTAATAGATAATTTTATTATCAATCGTTTGGTTTATACATGTATCTATTTTTCTTATTCCTAAGATGAGAAATTTCACTTTATATATATTTTTGACTAAAAATTGTAAAATATAACAAAAGTGTCTTAATTATTTCATTTTTTATTCATCTATTTATCTATCTATCGACAATTTGTTGATGGCATCTAATAGATAATTTTATTGTCTATCTTTTCGTATATACATGTATCAATTTATCTATTTCATAAGATGAGAAATGTCACTTTATATAATATATTTTTGACAAAATTGTAAAATATGACCAAAGTGTCTTTATTTATTTATTTATTACTCGGCTATTTATCAATCTATGGAAAATTTGTTGATGGCACCTAATAGATAATTTTATTGTCTATCTTTTCTTATATACATGTATCAATTTATCTATTTTTTAAGATGAGAAATTTCACTTTATATAATATTTTTTGACTAAAAATTGTAAAATATGACCAAAGTGTCCCAATTTTTCGTTAATTACTCGTCTATTTATCTATCTATCGACAATTTGTTGATGGCATCTAATAGATAATTTTATTGTCTATCTTTTCGTATATACATGTATCAATTTATCTATTTCCTAAGATGAGAAATTTCACTTTATATAATATATTTTTGACTAAAAATAGTAAAATATGACCAAAGTGTTCCACTTTTATCGTTAATTACTCGTCTATCTATCTATTTTACGACAATTTGTTGATTGCATCTATTAGATAATTTTATCCTCTATCTTTTGGTATATACATGTATCTATTTATTTATTTTCTAAGAGGAGAAATTTCACTTTATATAATATATTTTTGACTAAAAATAGTAAAATATGACAAAAGTGTCTTAATTTTCTTGTTAATTACTCGTCTATTTATCTATCTATCGACAATTTGTTGAGGGCATCTAATAGATAATTTTATTGTCTATATTTTGGTATTTACATGTATCTACTTATCTATTTCCTAAGATGATAAATTTCACTTTATATAATATATTTTTGACTAAAAATAGTAAAATATGACAAAAGTGTCTTAATTTTCTTGTTAATTACTCGTCTATTTATCTATCTATCGACAATTTGTTGATGGCATCTAATAGATAATTGTATTGTCTATCTTTTGGTTTTTACATGTATCTATTTATCTTTTTCCTAAGATGAGAAATTTCACTTTATATAATATATTTTTTACTAAAAATTGTAAAATATGACAAAAGTGTCTTAATTATTTCATTTATTACTCATCTATTTATCTATCTATCGACAATTTGTTGATGGCATCTAATAGATAATTTTATTGTCTATCTTTTTGTATATACATGTATCAATTTATCTATTTCATAAGATGAGAAATGTCACATTATATAATACATTTTTGACAAAATTGTAAAATATGACCAAAGTGTCTTTATTTATTCATTTATTACTCGTCTATTTATCAATCTATGGAAACTTTGTTGATGGCATCTAATAGATAATTGTATTGTCTATCTTTTCGTATATACATGTATCAATTTATCTATTTCTTAAGATGAGAAATTTCACTTTATATAATATATTTTTGACTAAAAATAGTAAAATATGACCAAAGTGTCCCAATTTTTCGTTAATTACTCGTCTATTTATCTATCTATCGAAAATTTGTTGATGGCATCTAATAGATAATTTTATTGTCTATCTTTTCGTATATACATGTATCAATTTATCTATTTTTTAAGAGGAGATATTTCACTTTATATAATATATTTTTGACTAAAAATAGTAAAATATGACCAAAGTGTCCCAATTTTTCGTTAATTACTCGTCTATTTATCTATCTATCGACAATTTGTTGATGGCATCTAATAGATAATTTTATTGTCTATCTTTTCGTATATACATGTATCAATTTATCTATTTTTTAAGAGGAGAAATTTCACTTTATATAATATATTTTTGACTAAAAATAGTAAAATATGACCAAAGTGTCCCAATATTTCGTTAATTACTCGTCTATTTATCTATCTATCGACAATTTGTTGCTGGCATCTAATAGATAATTTTATTGTCTATATTTTGGTATTTACATGTATCTATTTATCTATTTCCTAAGATGAGAAATTTCACTTTATATAATATATTTTTAACTAAAAATAGTAAAATATGACAAAAATGTCTTAATTTTCTTGTTAATTACTCGTCTATTTATCTATCTATCGACAATTTGTTGATGGTATCTAATAGATAATTGTATTGTCTATCTTTTGGTTTTTACATGTATCTATTTATCTTTTTCCTAAGATGAGAAATTTCACTTTATATAATATATTTTTTACTAAAAATTGTAAAATATGACAAAAGTGTCTTAATTATTTCATTTATTACTCATCTATTTATCTATCTATCGACAATTTGTTGATGGCATCTAATAGATAATTTTATTGTCTATCTTTTTGTATATACATGTATCAATTTATCTATTTCATAAGATGAGAAATGTCACATTATATAATACATTTTTGACAAAATTGTAAAATATGACCAAAGTGTCTTTATTTATTCATTTATTACTCGTCTATTTATCAATCTATGGAAACTTTGTTGATGGCATCTAATAGATAATTTTATTGTCTATCTTTTCGTATATACATGTATCAATTTATCTATTTCTTAAGATGAGAAATTTCACTTTATATAATATATTTTTGACTAAAAATAGTAAAATATGACCAAAGTGTCCCAATTTTTCGTTAATTACTCGTCTATTTATCTATCTATCGACAATTTGTTGATGGCATCTAATAGATAATTTTATTGTCTATCTTTTCGTATATACATGTATCAATTTATCTATTTTTTAAGAGGAGATATTTCACTTTATATAATATATTTTTGACTAAAAATAGTAAAATATGACCAAAGTGTCCCAATTTTTCGTCAATTACTCGTCTATTTATCTATTTATTGACAATTTGTTGATAGCATCTAATAGATAATTTTATTGTCTATCGTTTGATTTATACATGTATCTATTTATCTTATTCCTAAGATGAGAAATTTCACTTTATATAATATATTTTTTACTAAAAATTGTAAAATATGACAAAAGTGTCTTACTTTTCTTGTTTATTACTCATCTATTTATCTATCTATCGACAATTTGTTGATGGCATCTAATAGATAATTGTATTGTCTATCTTTTGGTTTTGACATTTATCTATTTATCTATTTCCTAAGATGAGAAATTTCACTTTATATATTATATTTTTGACAAAAAAATGTAAAATATGACCAAAGTGTCCCATTTCTTCATTAATTACTCGTCTATTTATCTATCTATCAACAATTTGTTGATGGCAGCTATTAGATAATTCTATCGTCTATCTTTTGGTATATACATGTATTTATTTATCTATTTTTTAAGAGGAGAAATTTCACTTTATATAATATATTTTTGACTAAAAATAGTAAAATATGACAAAAGTGTTTTAATTTTCTTGTTAATTACTCGTCTATTTATCTATCTATTGAAAGTTTGTTGATGGCATCTAATAGATAATTTTATTGTCTATCTTTTGGTATATACATATATATATTTATCTATTTCCTAAGATGAGAAATTCCACTTTATATAATATATTTTTGACAAAAAATAGTAAAATATGACCAAAGTGTCGGAATTTTTTCGTTAATTACTCGTCTATTTATCTATTTATCGACAATTTGTTGATTGCATCTAATAGATAATTTTATTGTCTATCTTTTGGTATATACATGTATCTATTTATCTATTTCCTAAGATGAGAAATTTCACTTTATATAATATATTTTTTACTAAAAATTGTAAAATATGACAAAAGTGTCTTACTTTTCTTGTTTATTACTCATCTATTTATCTATTTATCGACAATTTGTTGATGGCATCTAATAGATAATTGTATTGTCTATCTTTTGGTTTTGACATGTATCTAATTATCTATTTCCTAAGATGAGAAATTTCACTTTATATATTATATTTTTGACAAAAAAATGTAAAATATGACCAAAGTGTCCCATTTCTTCATTAATTACTTGTCTATTTATCTATCTATCAACAATTTGTTGATGGCAGCTATTAGATAATTTTATCATCTATCTTTTGGTATATACATGTATCTATTTATCTATTTTTTAAGAGAAATTTCACTTTATATAATATATTTTTGACTAAAAATAGTAAAATATGACAAAAGTATTTTAATTTTCTTGTTAATTACTCCTCTATTTATCTATCTATTGAAAGTTTGTTGATGGCATCTAATAGATAATTTTATTGTCTATCTTTTGGTATATACATATATATATTTATCTATTTCCTAAGATGAGAAATTCCACTTTATATAATATATTTTTGACAAAAAATAGTAAAATATGACCAAAGTGTCGGAATTTTTTCGTTAATTACTCGTCTATTTATCTATTTATCGACAATTTGTTGATTGCATCTAATAGATAATTTTATTGTCTATCTTTTGGTATATACATGTATCTATTTTTCTTATTCCTAAGATGAGAAATTCTACTTTATATATATTTTTGACTAAAAAATGTAAAATATGACAAAAGTGTCTTAATTATTTCATTTTTTATTCATCTATTTATCTATCTATCGACAATTTGTTGATGGCATCTAATAGATAATTTTATTGTCTATCTTTTCGTATATACATGTATCAATTTATCTATTTCATAAGATGAGAAATGTCACTTTATATAATATATTTTTGACAAAATTGTAAAATATGACCAAAGTGTCTTTATTTATTCATTTATTACTCGGCTATTTATCAATCTATGAAAAATTTGTTGATGGCACCTAATAGATAATTTTATTGTCTATCTTTTCTTATATACATGTATCAATTTATCTATTTTTTGAGATGAGAAATTTCACTTTATATAATATTTTTTGACTAAAAATTGTAAAATATGACCAAAGTGTCCCAATTTTTCGTTAATTACTCGTCTATTTATCTATCTATCGACAATTTGTTGATGGCATCTAATAGATAAATTTATTGTCTATTTTTTCGTATATACATGTATCAATTTATCTATTTCCTAAGATGAGAAATTTCACTTTATATAATATATTTTTGACTAAAAATAGTAAAATATGACCAAAGTGTTCCACTTTTTTCGTTAATTACTCGTCTATCTATCTATTTTTCGACAATTTGTTGATGGCATCTATTAGATAATTTTATCCTCTATCTTTTGGTATATACATGTATCTATTTATTTATTTTTTAAAAGGAGAAATTTCACTTTATATAATATATGTTTGACTAAAAATAGTAAAATATGACAAAAGTGTCTTAATTTTATGTTAATTACTCGTCTATTTATCTATCTATCGACAATTTGTTGAGGGCATCTAATAGATAATTTTATTGTCTATCTTTTGGTATATGCATGTATCTATTTATCTATTTCCTAAGATGAGAAATTTCACTTTATATAATATATTTTTAACTAAAAATAGTAAAATATGACAAAAGTGTCTTAATTTTCTTGTTAATTACTCGTCTATTTATCTATTTATTGACAATTTGTTGATAGCATCTAATAGATAATTTTATTGTCTATCGTTTGATTTATACATGTATCTATTTATCTTATTCCTAAGATGAGAAATTTCACTTTATATAATATATTTTTTACTAAAAATTGTAAAATATGACAGAAGTGTCTTACTTTTCTTGTTTATTACTCATCTATTTATCTATCTATCGACAATTTGTTGATGGCATCTAATAGATAATTTTATTGTCTATCTTTTCGTATATACATGTATCAATTTATCTATTTCCTAAGATGAGAAATTTCACTTTATATAATATATTTTTGACTAAAAATAGTAAAATATGACCAAAGTGTTCCACTTTTATCGTTAATTACTCGTCTATCTATCTATTTTACGACAATTTGTTGATTGCATCTATTAGATAATTTTATCCTCTATCTTTTGGTATATACATGTATCTATTTATTTATTTTCTAAGAGGAGAAATTTCACTTTATATAATATATTTTTGACTAAAAATAGTAAAATATGACAAAAGTGTCTTAATTTTCTTGTTAATTACTCGTCTATTTATCTATCTATCGACAATTTGTTGAGGGCATCTAATAGATAATTTTATTGTCTATATTTTGGTATTTACATGTATCTACTTATCTATTTCCTAAGATGATAAATTTCACTTTATATAATATATTTTTGACTAAAAATAGTAAAATATGACAAAAGTGTCTTAATTTTCTTGTTAATTACTCGTCTATTTATCTATCTATCGACAATTTGTTGATGGCATCTAATAGATAATTGTATTGTCTATCTTTTGGTTTTTACATGTATCTATTTATCTTTTTCCTAAGATGAGAAATTTCACTTTATATAATATATTTTTTACTAAAAATTGTAAAATATGACAAAAGTGTCTTAATTATTTCATTTATTACTCATCTATTTATCTATCTATCAACAATTTGTTGATGGCATCTAATAGATAATTTTATTGTCTATCTTTTTGTATATACATGTATCAATTTATCTATTTCATAAGATGAGAAATGTCACATTATATAATACATTTTTGACAAAATTGTAAAATATGACCAAAGTGTCTTTATTTATTCATTTATTACTCGTCTATTTATCAATCTATGGAAACTTTGTTGATGGCATCTAATAGATAATTGTATTGTCTATCTTTTCGTATATACATGTATCAATTTATCTATTTCTTAAGATGAGAAATTTCACTTTATATAATATATTTTTGACTAAAAATAGTAAAATATGACCAAAGTGTCCCAATTTTTCGTTAATTACTCGTCTATTTATCTATCTATCGAAAATTTGTTGATGGCATCTAATAGATAATTTTATTGTCTATCTTTTCGTATATACATGTATCAATTTATCTATTTTTTAAGAGGAGATATTTCACTTTATATAATATATTTTTGACTAAAAATAGTAAAATATGACCAAAGTGTCCCAATTTTTCGTTAATTACTCGTCTATTTATCTATCTATCGACAATTTGTTGATGGCATCTAATAGATAATTTTATTGTCTATCTTTTCGTATATACATGTATCAATTTATCTATTTTTTAAGAGGAGAAATTTCACTTTATATAATATATTTTTGACTAAAAATAGTAAAATATGACCAAAGTGTCCCAATATTTCGTTAATTACTCGTCTATTTATCTATCTATCGACAATTTGTTGCTGGCATCTAATAGATAATTTTATTGTCTATATTTTGGTATTTACATGTATCTATTTATCTATTTCCTAAGATGAGAAATTTCACTTTATATAATATATTTTTAACTAAAAATAGTAAAATATGACAAAAATGTCTTAATTTTCTTGTTAATTACTCGTCTATTTATCTATCTATCGACAATTTGTTGATGGTATCTAATAGATAATTGTATTGTCTATCTTTTGGTTTTTACATGTATCTATTTATCTTTTTCCTAAGATGAGAAATTTCACTTTATATAATATATTTTTTACTAAAAATTGTAAAATATGACAAAAGTGTCTTAATTATTTCATTTATTACTCATCTATTTATCTATCTATCGACAATTTGTTGATGGCATCTAATAGATAATTTTATTGTCTATCTTTTTGTATATACATGTATCAATTTATCTATTTCCTAAGATGAGAAATTTCACTTTATATAATATATTTTTAACTAA
This sequence comes from Petrolisthes manimaculis, assembly GCA_034508575.1. Lineage (NCBI taxonomy): Eukaryota > Metazoa > Arthropoda > Malacostraca > Decapoda > Porcellanidae > Petrolisthes > Petrolisthes manimaculis. The sequence goes on from JAWZYT010000268.1 coordinate 82,340, forward strand.
AAATAGTAAAATATGACAAAAGTGTCTTAATTTTCTTGTTAATTACTCGTCTATTTATCTATTTATTGACAATTTGTTGATAGCATCTAATAGATAATTTTATTGTCTATCGTTTGATTTATACATGTATCTATTTATCTTATTCCTAAGATGAGAAATTTCACTTTATATAATATATTTTTTACTAAAAATTGTAAAATATGACAGAAGTGTCTTACTTTTCTTGTTTATTACTCATCTATTTATCTATCTATCGACAATTTGTTGATGGCATCTAATAGATAATTGTACTGTCTATCTTTTGGTTTTGACATTTATCTATTTATCTATTTTCTAAGATGAGAAATTTCACTTTATATATTATATTTTTGACAAAAAAATGTAAAATATGACCAAAGTGTCTCATTTCTTCATTAATTACTCGTCTATTTATCTATCTATCAACAATTTGTTGATGGCAGCTATTAGATAATTTTATCGTCTATCTTTTGGTATATACATGTATCTATTTATCTATTTTTTAAGAGGAGAAATTTCACTTTATATAATATATTTTTGACTAAAAATAGTAAAATATGACAAAAGTGTTTTAATTTTCTTGTTAATTACTCGTCTATTTATCTATCTATTGAAAGTTTGTTGATGGCATCTAATAGATAATTTTATTGTCTATCTTTTGGTATATACATATATATATTTATCTATTTCCTAAGATGAGAAATTCCACTTTATATAATATATTTTTGACAAAAAATAGTAAAATATGACCAAAGTGTCGGAATTTTTTCGTTAATTACTCGTCTATTTATCTATTTATCGACAATATGTTGATTGCATCTAATAGATAATTTTATTGTCTATCTTTTGGTATATACATGTATCTATTTATCTATTTCCTAAGATGAGAAATTTCACTTTATATAATATATATTTAACTAAAATAGTAAAATATGACAAAAGTGTCTTAATTTTCTTGTTAATTACTCGTCTATTTATCTATTTATCGACAATTTGTTGATGGTATCTAATAGATAATTTTATTATCTATCGTTTGGTTTATACATGTATCTATTTTTCTTATTCCTAAGATGAGAAATTTCACTTTATATATATTTTTGACTAAAAATTGTAAAATATAACAAAAGTGTCTTAATTATTTCATTTTTTATTCATCTATTTATCTATCTATCGACAATTTGTTGATGGCATCTAATAGATAATTTTATTGTCTATCTTTTCGTATATACATGTATCAATTTATCTATTTCATAAGATGAGAAATGTCACTTTATATAATATATTTTTGACAAAATTGTAAAATATGACCAAAGTGTCTTTATTTATTTATTTATTACTCGGCTATTTATCAATCTATGGAAAATTTGTTGATGGCACCTAATAGATAATTTTATTGTCTATCTTTTCTTATATACATGTATCAATTTATCTATTTTTTAAGATGAGAAATTTCACTTTATATAATATTTTTTGACTAAAAATTGTAAAATATGACCAAAGTGTCCCAATTTTTCGTTAATTACTCGTCTATTTATCTATCTATCGACAATTTGTTGATGGCATCTAATAGATAATTTTATTGTCTATCTTTTCGTATATACATGTATCAATTTATCTATTTCCTAAGATGAGAAATTTCACTTTATATAATATATTTTTGACTAAAAATAGTAAAATATGACCAAAGTGTTCCACTTTTATCGTTAATTACTCGTCTATCTATCTATTTTACGACAATTTGTTGATTGCATCTATTAGATAATTTTATCCTCTATCTTTTGGTATATACATGTATCTATTTATTTATTTTCTAAGAGGAGAAATTTCACTTTATATAATATATTTTTGACTAAAAATAGTAAAATATGACAAAAGTGTCTTAATTTTCTTGTTAATTACTCGTCTATTTATCTATCTATCGACAATTTGTTGAGGGCATCTAATAGATAATTTTATTGTCTATATTTTGGTATTTACATGTATCTACTTATCTATTTCCTAAGATGATAAATTTCACTTTATATAATATATTTTTGACTAAAAATAGTAAAATATGACAAAAGTGTCTTAATTTTCTTGTTAATTACTCGTCTATTTATCTATCTATCGACAATTTGTTGATGGCATCTAATAGATAATTGTATTGTCTATCTTTTGGTTTTTACATGTATCTATTTATCTTTTTCCTAAGATGAGAAATTTCACTTTATATAATATATTTTTTACTAAAAATTGTAAAATATGACAAAAGTGTCTTAATTATTTCATTTATTACTCATCTATTTATCTATCTATCGACAATTTGTTGATGGCATCTAATAGATAATTTTATTGTCTATCTTTTTGTATATACATGTATCAATTTATCTATTTCATAAGATGAGAAATGTCACATTATATAATACATTTTTGACAAAATTGTAAAATATGACCAAAGTGTCTTTATTTATTCATTTATTACTCGTCTATTTATCAATCTATGGAAACTTTGTTGATGGCATCTAATAGATAATTGTATTGTCTATCTTTTCGTATATACATGTATCAATTTATCTATTTCTTAAGATGAGAAATTTCACTTTATATAATATATTTTTGACTAAAAATAGTAAAATATGACCAAAGTGTCCCAATTTTTCGTTAATTACTCGTCTATTTATCTATCTATCGAAAATTTGTTGATGGCATCTAATAGATAATTTTATTGTCTATCTTTTCGTATATACATGTATCAATTTATCTATTTTTTAAGAGGAGATATTTCACTTTATATAATATATTTTTGACTAAAAATAGTAAAATATGACCAAAGTGTCCCAATTTTTCGTTAATTACTCGTCTATTTATCTATCTATCGACAATTTGTTGATGGCATCTAATAGATAATTTTATTGTCTATCTTTTCGTATATACATGTATCAATTTATCTATTTTTTAAGAGGAGAAATTTCACTTTATATAATATATTTTTGACTAAAAATAGTAAAATATGACCAAAGTGTCCCAATATTTCGTTAATTACTCGTCTATTTATCTATCTATCGACAATTTGTTGCTGGCATCTAATAGATAATTTTATTGTCTATATTTTGGTATTTACATGTATCTATTTATCTATTTCCTAAGATGAGAAATTTCACTTTATATAATATATTTTTAACTAAAAATAGTAAAATATGACAAAAATGTCTTAATTTTCTTGTTAATTACTCGTCTATTTATCTATCTATCGACAATTTGTTGATGGTATCTAATAGATAATTGTATTGTCTATCTTTTGGTTTTTACATGTATCTATTTATCTTTTTCCTAAGATGAGAAATTTCACTTTATATAATATATTTTTTACTAAAAATTGTAAAATATGACAAAAGTGTCTTAATTATTTCATTTATTACTCATCTATTTATCTATCTATCGACAATTTGTTGATGGCATCTAATAGATAATTTTATTGTCTATCTTTTTGTATATACATGTATCAATTTATCTATTTCATAAGATGAGAAATGTCACATTATATAATACATTTTTGACAAAATTGTAAAATATGACCAAAGTGTCTTTATTTATTCATTTATTACTCGTCTATTTATCAATCTATGGAAACTTTGTTGATGGCATCTAATAGATAATTTTATTGTCTATCTTTTCGTATATACATGTATCAATTTATCTATTTCTTAAGATGAGAAATTTCACTTTATATAATATATTTTTGACTAAAAATAGTAAAATATGACCAAAGTGTCCCAATTTTTCGTTAATTACTCGTCTATTTATCTATCTATCGACAATTTGTTGATGGCATCTAATAGATAATTTTATTGTCTATCTTTTCGTATATACATGTATCAATTTATCTATTTTTTAAGAGGAGATATTTCACTTTATATAATATATTTTTGACTAAAAATAGTAAAATATGACCAAAGTGTCCCAATTTTTCGTCAATTACTCGTCTATTTATCTATTTATTGACAATTTGTTGATAGCATCTAATAGATAATTTTATTGTCTATCGTTTGATTTATACATGTATCTATTTATCTTATTCCTAAGATGAGAAATTTCACTTTATATAATATATTTTTTACTAAAAATTGTAAAATATGACAAAAGTGTCTTACTTTTCTTGTTTATTACTCATCTATTTATCTATCTATCGACAATTTGTTGATGGCATCTAATAGATAATTGTATTGTCTATCTTTTGGTTTTGACATTTATCTATTTATCTATTTCCTAAGATGAGAAATTTCACTTTATATATTATATTTTTGACAAAAAAATGTAAAATATGACCAAAGTGTCCCATTTCTTCATTAATTACTCGTCTATTTATCTATCTATCAACAATTTGTTGATGGCAGCTATTAGATAATTCTATCGTCTATCTTTTGGTATATACATGTATTTATTTATCTATTTTTTAAGAGGAGAAATTTCACTTTATATAATATATTTTTGACTAAAAATAGTAAAATATGACAAAAGTGTTTTAATTTTCTTGTTAATTACTCGTCTATTTATCTATCTATTGAAAGTTTGTTGATGGCATCTTATAGATAATTTTATTGTCTATCTTTTGGTATATACATATATATATTTATCTATTTCCTAAGATGAGAAATTCCACTTTATATAATATATTTTTGACAAAAAATAGTAAAATATGACCAAAGTGTCGGAATTTTTTCGTTAATTACTCGTCTATTTATCTATTTATCGACAATATGTTGATTGCATCTAATAGATAATTTTATTGTCTATCTTTTGGTATATACATGTATCTATTTATCTATTTCCTAAGATGAGAAATTTCACTTTATATAATATATATTTAACTAAAATAGTAAAATATGACAAAAGTGTCTTAATTTTCTTGTTAATTACTCGTCTATTTATCTATTTATCGACAATTTGTTGATGGTATCTAATAGATAATTTTATTATCTATCGTTTGGTTTATACATGTATCTATTTTTCTTATTCCTAAGATGAGAAATTTCACTTTATATATATTTTTGACTAAAAATTGTAAAATATAACAAAAGTGTCTTAATTATTTCATTTTTTATTCATCTATTTATCTATCTATCGACAATTTGTTGATGGCATCTAATAGATAATTTTATTGTCTATCTTTTCGTATATACATGTATCAATTTATCTATTTCATAAGATGAGAAATGTCACTTTATATAATATATTTTTGACAAAATTGTAAAATATGACCAAAGTGTCTTTATTTATTTATTTATTACTCGGCTATTTATCAATCTATGGAAAATTTGTTGATGGCACCTAATAGATAATTTTATTGTCTATCTTTTCTTATATACATGTATCAATTTATCTATTTTTTAAGATGAGAAATTTCACTTTATATAATATTTTTTGACTAAAAATTGTAAAATCTGACCAAAGTGTCCCAATTTTTCGTTAATTACTCGTCTATTTATCTATCTATCGACAATTTGTTGATGGCATCTAATAGATAATTTTATTGTCTATCTTTTCGTATATACATGTATCAATTTATCTATTTCCTAAGATGAGAAATTTCACTTTATATAATATATTTTTGACTAAAAATAGTAAAATATGACCAAAGTGTTCCACTTTTTTCGTTAATTACTCGTCTATCTATCTATTTTACGACAATTTGTTGATTGCATCTATTAGATAATTTTATCCTCTATCTTTTGGTATATACATGTATCTATTTATTTATTTTCTAAGAGGAGAAATTTCACTTTATATAATATATTTTTGACTAAAAATAGTAAAATATGACAAAAGTGTCTTAATTTTCTTGTTAATTACTCGTCTATTTATCTATCTATCGACAATTTGTTGAGGGCATCTAATAGATAATTTTATTGTCTATATTTTGGTATTTACAGGTATCTACTTATCTATTTCCTAAGATGATAAATTTCACTTTATATAATATATTTTTGACTAAAAATAGTAAAATATGACAAAAGTGTCTTAATTTTCTTGTTAATTACTCGTCTATTTATCTATCTATCGACAATTTGTTGATGGCATCTAATAGATAATTGTATTGTCTATCTATTGGTTTTTACATGTATCTATTTATCTTTTTCCTAAGATGAGAAATTTCACTTTATATAATATATTTTTTACTAAAAATTGTAAAATATGACAAAAGTGTCTTAATTATTTCATTTATTACTCATCTATTTATCTATCTATCGACAATTTGTTGATGGCATCTAATAGATAATTTTATTGTCTATCTTTTTGTATATACATGTATCAATTTATCTATTTCATAAGATGTGAAATGTCACATTATATAATACATTTTTGACAAAATTGTAAAATATGACCAAAGTGTCTTTATTTATTCATTTATTACTCGTCTATTTATCAATCTATGGAAACTTTGTTGATGGCATCTAATAGATAATTGTATTGTCTATCTTTTCGTATATACATGTATCAATTTATCTATTTCTTAAGATGAGAAATTTCACTTTATATAATATATTTTTGACTAAAAATAGTAAAATATGACCAAAGTGTCCCAATTTTTCGTTAATTACTCGTCTATTTATCTATCTATCGAAAATTTGTTGATGGCATCTAATAGATAATTTTATTGTCTATCTTTTCGTATATACATGTATCAATTTATCTATTTTTTAAGAGGAGATATTTCACTTTATATAATATATTTTTGACTAAAAATAGTAAAATATGACCAAAGTGTCCCAATTTTTCGTTAATTACTCGTCTATTTATCTATCTATCGACAATTTGTTGATGGCATCTAATAGATAATTTTATTGTCTATCTTTTCGTATATACATGTATCAATTTATCTATTTTTTAAGAGGAGAAATTTCACTTTATATAATATATTTTTGACTAAAAATAGTAAAATATGACCAAAGTGTCCCAATATTTCGTTAATTACTCGTCTATTTATCTATCTATCGACAATTTGTTGCTGGCATCTAATAGATAATTTTATTGTCTATATTTTGGTATTTACATGTATCTATTTATCTATTTCCTAAGATGAGAAATTTCACTTTATATAATATATTTTTAACTAAAAATAGTAAAATATGACAAAAATGTCTTAATTTTCTTGTTAATTACTCGTCTATTTATCTATCTATCGACAATTTGTTGATGGCATCTAATAGATAATTGTATTGTCTATCTTTTGGTTTTTACATGTATCTATTTATCTTTTTCCTAAGATGAGAAATTTCACTTTATATAATATATTTTTTACTAAAAATTGTAAAATATGACAAAAGTGTCTTAATTATTTCATTTATTACTCATCTATTTATCTATCTATCGACAATTTGTTGATGGCATCTAATAGATAATTTTATTGTCTATCTTTTTGTATATACATGTATCAATTTATCTATTTCATAAGATGAGAAATGTCACATTATATAATACATTTTTGACAAAATTGTAAAATATGACCAAAGTGTCTTTATTTATTCATTTATTACTCGTCTATTTATCAATCTATGGAAACTTTGTTGATGGCATCTAATAGATAATTTTATTGTCTATCTTTTCGTATATACATGTATCAATTTATCTATTTCTTAAGATGAGAAATTTCACTTTATATAATATATTTTTGACTAAAAATAGTAAAATATGACCAAAGTGTCCCAATTTTTCGTTAATTACTCGTCTATTTATCTATCTATCGACAATTTGTTGATGGCATCTAATAGATAATTTTATTGTCTATCTTTTCGTATATACATGTATCAATTTATCTATTTTTTAAGAGGAGATATTTCACTTTATATAATATATTTTTGACTAAAAATAGTAAAATATGACCAAAGTGTCCCAATTTTTCGTCAATTACTCGTCTATTTATCTATTTATTGACAATTTGTTGATAGCATCTAATAGATAATTTTATTGTCTATCGTTTGATTTATACATGTATCTATTTATCTTATTCCTAAGATGAGAAATTTCACTTTATATAATATATTTTTTACTAAAAATTGTAAAATATGACAAAAGTGTCTTACTTTTCTTGTTTATTACTCATCTATTTATCTATCTATCGACAATTTGTTGATGGCATCTAATAGATAATTGTATTGTCTATCTTTTGGTTTTGACATTTATCTATTTATCTATTTCCTAAGATGAGAAATTTCACTTTATATATTATATTTTTGACAAAAAAATGTAAAATATGACCAAAGTGTCCCATTTCTTCATTAATTACTCGTCTATTTATCTATCTATCAACAATTTGTTGATGGCAGCTATTAGATAATTTTATCGTCTATCTTTTGGTATATACATGTATTTATTTATCTATTTTTTAAGAGGAGAAATTTCACTTTATATAATATATTTTTGACTAAAAATAGTAAAATATGACAAAAGTGTTTTAATTTTCTTGTTAATTACTCGTCTATTTATCTATCTATTGAAAGTTTGTTGATGGCATCTAATAGATAATTTTATTGTCTATCTTTTGGTATATACATATATATATTTATCTATTTCCTAAGATGAGAAATTCCACTTTATATAATATATTTTTGACAAAAAATAGTAAAATATGACCAAAGTGTCGGATTTTTTTCGTTAATTACTCGTCTATTTATCTATTTATCGACAATTTGTTGATTGCATCTAATAGATAATTTTATTGTCTATCTTTTGGTATATACATGTATCTATTTATCTATTTCCTAAGATGAGAAATTTCACTTTATATAATATATTTTTTACTAAAAATTGTAAAATATGACAAAAGTGTCTTACTTTTCTTGTTTATTACTCATCTATTTATCTATTTATCGACAATTTGTTGATGGCATCTAATAGATAATTGTATTGTCTATCTCTTGGTTTTGACATGTAGGCTATCTAATTATCTATTTCCTAAGATGAGAAATTTCACTTTATATATTATATTTTTGACAAAAAAATGTAAAATATGACCAAAGTGTCCCATTTCTTCATTAATTACTTGTCTATTTATCTATCTATCAACAATTTGTTGATGGCAGCTATTAGATAATTTTATCATCTATCTTTTGGTATATACATGTATCTATTTATCTATTTTTTAAGAGAAATTTCACTTTATATAATATATTTTTGACTAAAAATAGTAAAATATGACAAAAGTGTTTTAATTTTCTTGTTAATTACTCGTCTATTTATCTATCTATTGAAAGTTTGTTGATAACATCTAATAGATAATTTTATTGTCTATCTTTTGGTATATACATATATATATTTATCTATTTCCTAAGATGAGAAATTCCACTTTATATAATATATTTTTGACAAAAAATAGTAAAATATGACCAAAGTGTCGGAATTTTTTCGTTAATTACTCGTCTATTTATCTATTTATCGACAATTTGTTGATTGCATCTAATAGATAATTTTATTGTCTATCTTTTGGTATATACATGTATCTATTTTTCTTATTCCTAAGATGAGAAATTTTACTTTATATATATTTTTGACTAAAAATTGTAAAATATGACAAAAGTGTCTTAATTATTTCATTTTTTATTCATCTATTTATCTATCTATCGACAATTTGTTGATGGCATCTAATAGATAATTTTATTGTCTATCTTTTCGTATATACATGTATCAATTTATCTATTTCATAAGATGAGAAATGTCACTTTATATAATATATTTTTGACAAAATTGTAAAATATGACCAAAGTGTCTTTATTTATTCATTTATTACTCGGCTATTTATCAATCTATGAAAAATTTGTTGATGGCACCTAATAGATAATTTTATTGTCTATCTTTTCTTATATACATGTATCAATTTATCTATTTTTTAAGATGAGAAATTTCACTATATATAATATTTTTTGACTAAAAATTGTAAAATATGACCAAAGTGTCCCAATTTTTCGTTAATTACTCGTCTATTTATCTATCTATCGACAATTTGTTGATGGCATCTAATAGATAAATTTATTGTCTATCTTTTCGTATATACATGTATCAATTTATCTATTTCCTAAGATGAGAAATTTCACTTTATATAATATATTTTTGACTAAAAATAGTAAAATATGACCAAAGTGTTCCACTTTTTTCGTTAATTACTCGTCTATCTATCTATTTTTCGACAATTTGTTGATGGCATCTATTAGATAATTTTATCCTCTATCTTTTGGTATATACATGTATCTATTTATTTATTTTTTAAGAGGAGAAATTTCACTTTATATAATATATGTTTGACTAAAAATAGTAAAATATGACAAAAGTGTCTTAATTTTATGTTAATTACTCGTCTATTTATCTATCTATCGACAATTTGTTGAGGGCATCTAATAGATAATTTTATTGTCTATCTTTTGGTATATGCATGTATCTATTTATCTATTTCCTAAGATGAGAAATTTCACTTTATATAATATATTTTTAACTAAAAATAGTAAAATATGACAAAAGTGTCTTAATTTTCTTGTTAATTACTCGTCTATTTATCTATTTATTGACAATTTGTTGATAGCATCTAATAGATAATTTTATTGTCTATCGTTTGATTTATACATGTATCTATTTATCTTATTCCTAAGATGAGAAATTTCACTTTATATAATATATTTTTTACTAAAAATTGTACAATATGACAGAAGTGTCTTACTTTTCTTGTTTATTACTCATCTATTTATCTATCTATCGACAATTTGTTGATGGCATCTAATAGATAATTGTACTGTCTATCTTTTGGTTTTGACATTTATCTATTTATCTATTTTCTAAGATGAGAAATTTCACTTTATATATTATATTTTTGACAAAAAAATGTAAAATATGACCAAAGTGTCCCATTTCTTCATTAATTACTCGTCTATTTATCTATCTATCAACAATTTGTTGATGGCAGCTATTAGATAATTTTATCGTCTATCTTTTGGTATATACATGTATCTATTTATCTATTTTTTAAGAGGAGAAATTTCACTTTATATAATATATTTTTGACTAAAAATAGTAAAATATGACAAAAGTGTTTTAATTTTCTTGTTAATTACTCGTCTATTTATCTATCTATTGAAAGTTTGTTGATGGCATCTAATAGATAATTTTATTGTCTATCTTTTGGTATATACATATATATATTTATCTATTTCCTAAGATGAGAAATTCCACTTTATATAATATATTTTTGACAAAAAATAGTAAAATATGACCAAAGTGTCGGAATTTTTTCGTTAATTACTCGTCTATTTATCTATTTATCGACAATATGTTGATTGCATCTAATAGATAATTTTATTGTCTATCTTTTGGTATATACATGTATCTATTTATCTATTTCCTAAGATGAGAAATTTCACTTTATATAATATATATTTAACTAAAATAGTAAAATATGACAAAAGTGTCTTAATTTTCTTGTTAATTACTCGTCTATTTATCTATTTATCGACAATTTGTTGATGGTATCTAATAGATAATTTTATTATCTATCGTTTGGTTTATACATGTATCTATTTTTCTTATTCCTAAGATGAGAAATTTCACTTTATATATATTTTTGACTAAAAATTGTAAAATATAACAAAAGTGTCTTAATTATTTCATTTTTTATTCATCTATTTATCTATCTATCGACAATTTGTTGATGGCATCTAATAGATAATTTTATTGTCTATCTTTTCGTATATACATGTATCAATTTATCTATTTCATAAGATGAGAAATGTCACTTTATATAATATATTTTTGACAAAATTGTAAAATATGACCAAAGTGTCTTTATTTATTTATTTATTACTCGGCTATTTATCAATCTATGGAAAATTTGTTGATGGCACCTAATAGATAATTTTATTGTCTATCTTTTCTTATATACATGTATCAATTTATCTATTTTTTAAGATGAGAAATTTCACTTTATATAATATTTTTTGACTAAAAATTGTAAAATCTGACCAAAGTGTCCCAATTTTTCGTTAATTACTCGTCTATTTATCTATCTATCGACAATTTGTTGATGGCATCTAATAGATAATTTTATTGTCTATCTTTTCGTATATACATGTATCAATTTATCTATTTCCTAAGATGAGAAATTTCACTTTATATAATATATTTTTGACTAAAAATAGTAAAATATGACCAAAGTGTTCCACTTTTTTCGTTAATTACTCGTCTATCTATCTATTTTACGACAATTTGTTGATTGCATCTATTAGATAATTTTATCCTCTATCTTTTGGTATATACATGTATCTATTTATTTATTTTCTAAGAGGAGAAATTTCACTTTATATAATATATTTTTGACTAAAAATAGTAAAATATGACAAAAGTGTCTTAATTTTCTTGTTAATTACTCGTCTATTTATCTATCTATCGACAATTTGTTGAGGGCATCTAATAGATAATTTTATTGTCTATATTTTGGTATTTACAGGTATCTACTTATCTATTTCCTAAGATGATAAATTTCACTTTATATAATATATTTTTGACTAAAAATAGTAAAATATGACAAAAGTGTCTTAATTTTCTTGTTAATTACTCGTCTATTTATCTATCTATCGACAATTTGTTGATGGCATCTAATAGATAATTGTATTGTCTATCTATTGGTTTTTACATGTATCTATTTATCTTTTTCCTAAGATGAGAAATTTCACTTTATATAATATATTTTTTACTAAAAATTGTAAAATATGACAAAAGTGTCTTAATTATTTCATTTATTACTCATCTATTTATCTATCTATCGACAATTTGTTGATGGCATCTAATAGATAATTTTATTGTCTATCTTTTTGTATATACATGTATCAATTTATCTATTTCATAAGATGTGAAATGTCACATTATATAATACATTTTTGACAAAATTGTAAAATATGACCAAAGTGTCTTTATTTATTCATTTATTACTCGTCTATTTATCAATCTATGGAAACTTTGTTGATGGCATCTAATAGATAATTGTATTGTCTATCTTTTCGTATATACATGTATCAATTTATCTATTTCTTAAGATGAGAAATTTCACTTTATATAATATATTTTTGACTAAAAATAGTAAAATATGACCAAAGTGTCCCAATTTTTCGTTAATTACTCGTCTATTTATCTATCTATCGAAAATTTGTTGATGGCATCTAATAGATAATTTTATTGTCTATCTTTTCGTATATACATGTATCAATTTATCTATTTTTTAAGAGGAGATATTTCACTTTATATAATATATTTTTGACTAAAAATAGTAAAATATGACCAAAGTGTCCCAATTTTTCGTTAATTACTCGTCTATTTATCTATCTATCGACAATTTGTTGATGGCATCTAATAGATAATTTTATTGTCTATCTTTTCGTATATACATGTATCAATTTATCTATTTTTTAAGAGGAGAAATTTCACTTTATATAATATATTTTTGACTAAAAATAGTAAAATATGACCAAAGTGTCCCAATATTTCGTTAATTACTCGTCTATTTATCTATCTATCGACAATTTGTTGCTGGCATCTAATAGATAATTTTATTGTCTATATTTTGGTATTTACATGTATCTATTTATCTATTTCCTAAGATGAGAAATTTCACTTTATATAATATATTTTTAACTAAAAATAGTAAAATATGACAAAAATGTCTTAATTTTCTTGTTAATTACTCGTCTATTTATCTATCTATCGACAATTTGTTGATGGCATCTAATAGATAATTGTATTGTCTATCTTTTGGTTTTTACATGTATCTATTTATCTTTTTCCTAAGATGAGAAATTTCACTTTATATAATATATTTTTTACTAAAAATTGTAAAATATGACAAAAGTGTCTTAATTATTTCATTTATTACTCATCTATTTATCTATCTATCGACAATTTGTTGATGGCATCTAATAGATAATTTTATTGTCTATCTTTTTGTATATACATGTATCAATTTATCTATTTCATAAGATGAGAAATGTCACATTATATAATACATTTTTGACAAAATTGTAAAATATGACCAAAGTGTCTTTATTTATTCATTTATTACTCGTCTATTTATCAATCTATGGAAACTTTGTTGATGGCATCTAATAGATAATTTTATTGTCTATCTTTTCGTATATACATGTATCAATTTATCTATTTCTTAAGATGAGAAATTTCACTTTATATAATATATTTTTGACTAAAAATAGTAAAATATGACCAAAGTGTCCCAATTTTTCGTTAATTACTCGTCTATTTATCTATCTATCGACAATTTGTTGATGGCATCTAATAGATAATTTTATTGTCTATCTTTTCGTATATACATGTATCAATTTATCTATTTTTTAAGAGGAGATATTTCACTTTATATAATATATTTTTGACTAAAAATAGTAAAATATGACCAAAGTGTCCCAATTTTTCGTCAATTACTCGTCTATTTATCTATTTATTGACAATTTGTTGATAGCATCTAATAGATAATTTTATTGTCTATCGTTTGATTTATACATGTATCTATTTATCTTATTCCTAAGATGAGAAATTTCACTTTATATAATATATTTTTTACTAAAAATTGTAAAATATGACAAAAGTGTCTTACTTTTCTTGTTTATTACTCATCTATTTATCTATCTATCGACAATTTGTTGATGGCATCTAATAGATAATTGTATTGTCTATCTTTTGGTTTTGACATTTATCTATTTCCTAAGATGAGAAATTTCACTTTATATATTATATTTTTGACAAAAAAATGTAAAATATGACCAAAGTGTCCCATTTCTTCATTAATTACTCGTCTATTTATCTATCTATCAACAATTTGTTGATGGCAGCTATTAGATAATTTTATCGTCTATCTTTTGGTATATACATGTATTTATTTATCTATTTTTTAAGAGGAGAAATTTCACTTTATATAATATATTTTTGACTAAAAATAGTAAAATATGACAAAAGTGTTTTAATTTTCTTGTTAATTACTCGTCTATTTATCTATCTATTGAAAGTTTGTTGATGGCATCTAATAGATAATTTTATTGTCTATCTTTTGGTATATACATATATATATTTATCTATTTCCTAAGATGAGAAATTCCACTTTATATAATATATTTTTGACAAAAAATAGTAAAATATGACCAAAGTGTCGGATTTTTTTCGTTAATTACTCGTCTATTTATCTATTTATCGACAATTTGTTGATTGCATCTAATAGATAATTTTATTGTCTATCTTTTGGTATATACATGTATCTATTTATCTATTTCCTAAGATGAGAAATTTCACTTTATATAATATATTTTTTACTAAAAATTGTAAAATATGACAAAAGTGTCTTACTTTTCTTGTTTATTACTCATCTATTTATCTATTTATCGACAATTTGTTGATGGCATCTAATAGATAATTGTATTGTCTATCTCTTGGTTTTGACATGTAGGCTATCTAATTATCTATTTCCTAAGATGAGAAATTTCACTTTATATATTATATTTTTGACAAAAAAATGTAAAATATGACCAAAGTGTCCCATTTCTTCATTAATTACTTGTCTATTTATCTATCTATCAACAATTTGTTGATGGCAGCTATTAGATAATTTTATCATCTATCTTTTGGTATATACATGTATCTATTTATCTATTTTTTAAGAGAAATTTCACTTTATATAATATATTTTTGACTAAAAATAGTAAAATATGACAAAAGTGTTTTAATTTTCTTGTTAATTACTCGTCTATTTATCTATCTATTGAAAGTTTGTTGATGGCATCTAATAGATAATTTTATTGTCTATCTTTTGGTATATACATATATATATTTATCTATTTCCTAAGATGAGAAATTCCACTTTATATAATATATTTTTGACAAAAAATAGTAAAATATGACCAAAGTGTCGGAATTTTTTCGTTAATTACTCGTCTATTTATCTATTTATCGACAATTTGTTGATTGCATCTAATAGATAATTTTATTGTCTATCTTTTGGTATATACATGTATCTATTTTTCTTATTCCTAAGATGAGAAATTTTACTTTATATATATTTTTGACTAAAAATTGTAAAATATGACAAAAGTGTCTTAATTATTTCATTTTTTATTCATCTATTTATCTATCTATCGACAATTTGTTGATGGCATCTAATAGATAATTTTATTGTCTATCTTTTCGTATATACATGTATCAATTTATCTATTTCATAAGATGAGAAATGTCACTTTATATAATATATTTTTGACAAAATTGTAAAATATGACCAAAGTGTCTTTATTTATTCATTTATTACTCGGCTATTTATCAATCTATGAAAAATTTGTTGATGGCACCTAATAGATAATTTTATTGTCTATCTTTTCTTATATACATGTATCAATTTATCTATTTTTTAAGATGAGAAATTTCACTATATATAATATTTTTTGACTAAAAATTGTAAAATATGACCAAAGTGTCCCAATTTTTCGTTAATTACTCGTCTATTTATCTATCTATCGACAATTTGTTGATGGCATCTAATAGATAAATTTATTGTCTATCTTTTCGTATATACATGTATCAATTTATCTATTTCCTAAGATGAGAAATTTCACTTTATATAATATATTTTTGACTAAAAATAGTAAAATATGACCAAAGTGTTCCACTTTTTTCGTTAATTACTCGTCTATCTATCTATTTTTCGACAATTTGTTGATGGCATCTATTAGATAATTTTATCCTCTATCTTTTGGTATATACATGTATCTATTTATTTATTTTTTAAGAGGAGAAATTTCACTTTATATAATATATGTTTGACTAAAAATAGTAAAATATGACAAAAGTGTCTTAATTTTATGTTAATTACTCGTCTATTTATCTATCTATCGACAATTTGTTGAGGGCATCTAATAGATAATTTTATTGTCTATATTTAGGTATTTACATGTATCTACTTATCTATTTCCTAAGATGATAAATTTCACTTAATATAATATATTTTTGACTAAAAATAGTAAAATATGACAAAAGTGTCTTAATTTTCTTGTTAATTACTCGTCTATTTATCTATCTATCGACAATTTGTTGATGGCATCTAATAGATAATTTTATTGTCTATCTTTTGGTTTTTACATGTATCTATTTATCTTTTTCCTAAGAGTAGAAATTTCACTTTATATATTATATTTTTGTCAAAAAAATGTAAAATATGACAAAAGTGTCTTAATTGTTTCATTTATTACTCGTCTATTTATCTATCTATCTATCAACAATTTGTTGATGGCATCTAATAGATAATTTTATCGTCTATTATTTGGTATATACATGTATCTATTTATCTATTTCCTCAGATTCGAAATTTTACCTTATATAATATATTTTTGACTAAAAATAGTAAAATATGACAAAAATGTCTTATTTTCTTTTTTATTACTCATCTATTTATCTTTCTTTCGACAATATGTTGATGGCATCTAATAGATAATTTTATTGACTATCTTTTGGTATATACATGTATCAATTTATCTATTTCCTAAGATGAGAAATTTCACTTTATTTAATATATTTTTGACTAAAAATAGTAAGATATGACCAAAGTGTCCCAATTTTTTGTTAATTACTCGTCTATTTATCTATCTATCGACAATTTGTTGATGGCATCTAATAGATAATTTTATTGTCTAACTTTTCGTATATACATGTATCTATTTATCTATTTCCTAAGATGAGAAATTTCACTTTATATAATATATTTTTGACTAAAAATAGTAAAATTTGACAAAAGTGTCCCACTTTTTTCGTTAATTACTCGTCTATTTATCTATCTATCGACTATTTGTTGATGGCATCTAATAGATAATTTTATTGTCTATCTTTTGGTATATGCATGTATCTATTTATCTATTTCCTAAGATGAGAAATTTCACTTTATATAATATATTTTTAACTAAAAATAGTAAAATATGACAAAAGTGTCTTAATTTTCTTGTTAATTACTCGTCTATTTATCTATTTATTGACAATTTGTTGATAGCATCTAATAGATAATTTTATTGTCTATCGTTTGATTTATACATGTATCTATTTATCTTATTCCTAAGATGAGAAATTTCACTTTATATAATATATTTTTTACTAAAAATTGTAAAATATGACAGAAGTGTCTTACTTTTCTTGTTTATTACTCATCTATTTATCTATCTATCGACAATTTGTTGATGGCATCTAATAGATAATTGTACTGTCTATCTTTTGGTTTTGACATTTATCTATTTATCTATTTCCTAAGATGAGAAATTTCACTTTATATATTATATTTTTGACAAAAAAATGTAAAATATGACAAAAGTGTCCCATTTCTTCATTAATTACTCGTCTATTTATCTATCTATCAACAATTTGTTGATGGCAGCTATTAGATAATTTTATCGTCTATCTTTTGGTATATACATGTATCTATTTATCTATTTTTTAAGAGGAGAAATTTCACTTTATATAATATATTTTTGACTAAAAATAGTAAAATATGACAAAAGTGTTTTAATTTTCTTGTTAATTACTCGTCTATTTATCTATCTATTGAAAGTTTGTTGATGGCATCTAATAGATAATTTTATTGTCTATCTTTTGGTATATACATATATATATTTATCTATTTCCTAAGATGAGAAATTCCACTTTATATAATATATTTTTGACAAAAAATAGTAAAATATGACCAAAGTGTCGGAATTTTTTCGTTAATTACTCGTCTATTTATCTATTTATCGACAATATGTTGATTGCATCTAATAGATAATTTTATTGTCTATATTTAGGTATTTACATGTATCTACTTATCTATTTCATAAGATGAGAAATGTCACTTTATATAATATATTTTTGACAAAATTGTAAAATATGACCAAAGTGTCTTTATTTATTCATTTATTACTCGGCTATTTATCAATCTATGGAAAATTTGTTGATGGCACCTAATAGATAATTTTATTGTCTATCTTTTCTTATATACATGTATCAATTTATCTATTTTTTAAGATGAGAAATTTCACTTTATATAATATTTTTTGACTAAAAATTGTAAAATATGACCAAAGTGTCCCAATTTTTCGTTAATTATTCGTCTATTTATCTATCTATCGACAATTTGTTGATGGCATCTAATAGATAATTTTATTGTCTATCTTTTCGTATATACATGTATCAATTTATCTATTTCCTAAGATGAGAAATTTCACTTTATATAATATATTTTTGACTAAAAATAGTAAAATATGTCCAAAGTGTTCCACTTTTTTCGTTAATTACTCGTCTATCTATCTATTTTACGACAATTTGTTGATGGCATCTATTAGATAATTTTATCCTCTATCTTTTGGTATATACACGTATCTATTTATTTATTTTCTAAGAGGAGAAATTTCACTTTATATAATATATTTTTGACTAAAAATAGTAAAATATGACAAAAGTGTCTTAATTTTCTTGTTAATTACTCGTCTATTTATCTATCTATCGACAATTTGTTGAGGGCATCTAATAGATAATTTTATTGTCTATATTTTGGTATATATATGTATCTACTTATCTATTTCCTAAGATGATAAATTTCACTTTATATAATATATTTTTGACTAAAAATAGTAAAATATGACAAAAGTGTCTTAATTTTCTTGTTAATTACTCGTCTATTTATCTATCTATCGACAATTTGTTGATGGCATCTAATAGATAATTGTATTGTCTATCTTTTGGTTTTTACATGTATCTATTTATCTTTTTCCTAAGATGAGAAATTTCACTTTATATAATATATTTTTTACTAAAAATTGTAAAATATGACAAAAGTGTCTTAATTATTTCATTTATTACTCATCTATTTATCTATCTATCGACAATTTGTTGATGGCATCTAATAGATAATTTTATTGTCTATCTTTTTGTATATACATGTATCAATTTATCTATTTCATAAGATGAGAAATGTCACATTATATAATACATTTTTGACAAAATTGTAAAATATGACCAAAGTGTCTTTATTTATTCATTTATTACTCGTCTATTTATCAATCTATGGAAACTTTGTTGATGGCATCTAATAGATAATTGTATTGTCTATCTTTTCGTATATACATGTTTCAATTTATCTATTTCATAAGATGAGAAATTTCACTTTATATAATATATTTTTGACTAAAAATAGTAAAATATGACCAAAGTGTCCCAATTTTTCGTTAATTACTCGTCTATTTATCTATCTATCGAAAATTTGTTGATGGCATCTAATAGATAATTTTATTGTCTATCTTTTCGTATATACATGTATCAATTTATCTATTTTTTAAGAGGAGATATTTCACTTTATATAATATATTTTTGACTAAAAATAGTAAAATATGACCAAAGTGTCCCAATTTTTCGTTAATTACTCTGTCTATTTATCTATCTATCGACAATTTGTTGATGGCATCTAATAGATAATTTTATTGTCTATCTTTTCGTATATACATGTATCAATTTATCTATTTTTTGAGAGGAGAAATTTCACTTTATATAATATATTTTTGACTAAAAATAGTAAAATATGACCAAAGTGTCCCAATATTTCGTTAATTACTCGTCTATTTATCTATCTATCGACAATTTGTTGCTGGCATCTAATAGATAATTTTATTGTCTATATTTTGGTATATATATGTGTCTATTTATCTATTTCCTAAGATGAGAAATTTCACTTTAAATAATATATTTTTAACTAAAAATAGTAAAATATGACAAAAATGTCTTAATTTTCTTGTTAATTACTCGTCTATTTATCTATCTATCGACAATTTGTTGATGGCATCTAATAGATAATTGTATTGTCTATCTTTTGGTTTTTACATGTATCTATTTATCTATTTCCTAAGATGAGAAATTTCACTTTATATATTATATTTTTGACAAAAAAATGTAAAATATGACCAAAGTGTCCCATTTCTTCATTAATTACTCGTCTATTTATCTATCTATCAACAATTTGTTGATGGCAGCTATTAGATAATTTTATCGTCTATCTTTTGGTATATACATGTATCTATTTATCTATTTTTTAAGAGGAGAAATTTCACTTTATATAATATATTTTTGACTAAAAATAGTAAAATATGACAAAAGTGTTTTAATTTTCTTGTTAATTACTCGTCTATTTATCTATCTATTGAAAGTTTGTTGATGGCATCTAATAGATAATTTTATTGTCTATCTTTTGGTATATACATATATATATTTATCTATTTCCTAAGATGAGAAATTCCACTTTATATAATATATTTTTGACAAAAAATAGTAAAATATGACCAAAGTGTCGGAATTTTTTCGTTAATTACTCGTCTATTTATCTATTTATCGACAATATGTTGATGGTATCTAATAGATAATTTTATTATCTATTGTTTGGTTTATACATGTATCTATTTTTCTTATTCCTAAGATGAGAAATTTCACTTTATATAATATATTTTTGACTAAAAATAGTAAAATATGACCAAAGTGTTCCACTTTTTTCGTTAATTACTCGTCTATCTATCTATTTTACGACAATTTGTTGATGGCATCTATTAGATAATTTTATCCTCTATCTTTTGGTATATACATGTATCTATTTATTTATTTTCTAAGAGGAGAAATTTCACTTTATATAATATATTTTTGACTAAAAATAGTAAAATATGACAAAAGTGTCTTAATTTTCTTGTTAATTACTCGTCTATTTATCTATCTATCGACAATTTGTTGAGGGCATCTAATAGATAATTTTATTGTCTATATTTTGGTATTTACAGGTATCTACTTATCTATTTCCTAAGATGATAAATTTCACTTTATATAATATATTTTTGACTAAAAATAGTAAAATATGACAAAAGTGTCTTAATTTTCTTGTTAATTACTCGTCTATTTATCTATCTATCGACAATTTGTTGATGGCATCTAATAGATAATTTTATTGTCTATCTTTTTGTATATACATGTATCAATTTATCTATTTCATAAGATGAGAAATGTCACATTATATAATACATTTTTGACAAAATTGTAAAATATGACCAAAGTGTCTTTATTTATTCATTTATTACTCGTCTATTTATCAATCTATGGAAACTTTGTTGATGGCATCTAATAGATAATTTTATTGTCTATCTTTTCGTATATACATGTATCAATTTATCTATTTCTTAAGATGAGAAATTTCACTTTATATAATATATTTTTGACTAAAAATAGTAAAATATGACCAAAGTGTCCCAATTTTTCGTTAATTACTCGTCTATTTATCTATCTATCGACAATTTGTTGATGGCATCTAATAGATAATTTTATTGTCTATCTTTTCGTATATACATGTATCAATTTATCTATTTTTTAAGAGGAGATATTTCACTTTATATAATATATTTTTGACTAAAAATAGTAAAATATGACCAAAGTGTCCCAATTTTTCGTTAATTACTCGTCTATTTATCTATTTATTGACAATTTGTTGATAGCATCTAATAGATAATTTTATTGTCTATCGTTTGATTTATACATGTATCTATTTATCTTATTCCTAAGATGA
Organism: Petrolisthes manimaculis; assembly: GCA_034508575.1. Classification (NCBI taxonomy): domain Eukaryota; kingdom Metazoa; phylum Arthropoda; class Malacostraca; order Decapoda; family Porcellanidae; genus Petrolisthes; species Petrolisthes manimaculis. Next base: position 104,964 of record JAWZYT010000268.1, read on the forward strand.
GAAATTTCACTTTATATAATATATTTTTTACTAAAAATTGTAAAATATGACAAAAGTGTCTTACTTTTCTTGTTTATTACTCATCTATTTATCTATCTATCGACAATTTGTTGATGGCATCTAATAGATAATTGTATTGTCTATCTTTTGGTTTTGACATTTATCTATTTATCTATTTCCTAAGATGAGAAATTTCACTTTATATATTATATTTTTGACAAAAAAATATAAAATATGACCAAAGTGTCCCATTTCTTCATTAATTACTCGTCTATTTATCTATCTATCAACAATTTGTTGATGGCAGCTATTAGATAATTTTATCGTCTATCTTTTGGTATATACATGTATTTATTTATCTATTTTTTAAGAGGAGAAATTTCACTTTATATAATATATTTTTGACTAAAAATAGTAAAATATGACAAAAGTGTTTTAATTTTCTTGTTAATTACTCGTCTATTTATCTATCTATTGAAAGTTTGTTGATGGCATCTAATAGATAATTTTATTGTCTATCTTTTGGTATATACATATATATATTTATCTATTTCCTAAGATGAGAAATTCCACTTTATATAATATATTTTTGACAAAAAATAGTAAAATATGACCAAAGTGTCGGAATTTTTTCGTTAATTACTCGTCTATTTATCTATTTATCGACAATTTGTTGATTGCATCTAATAGATAATTTTATTGTCTATCTTTTGGTATATACATGTATCTATTTATCTATTTCCTAAGATGAGAAATTTCACTTTATATAATATATTTTTTACTAAAAATTGTAAAATATGACAAAAGTGTCTTAATTTTCTTGTTTATTACTCATCTATTTATCTATCTATCGACAATTTGTTGATGGCATCTAATAGATAATTGTATTGTCTATCTTTTGGTTCAGACATGTATCTAATTATCTATTTCCTAAGATGAGAAATTTCACTTTATGTATTATATTTTTGACAAAAAAATGTAAAATATGACCAAAGTGTCCCATTTCTTCATTAATTACTTGTCTATTTATCTATCTATCAACAATTTGTTGATGACAGCTATTAGATAATTTTATCGTCTATCTTTTGGTATATACATGTATCTATTTATCTATTTTTTAAGAGAAATTTCACTTTATATAATATATTTTTGACTAAAAATAGTAAAATATGACAAAAGTATTTTAATTTTCTTGTTAATTACTCGTCTATTTATCTATCTATTGAAAGTTTGTTGATGGCATCTAATAGATAATTTTATTGTCTATCTTTTGGTATATACATATATATATTTATCTATTTCCTAAGATGAGAAATTCCACTTTATATAATATATTTTTGACAAAAAATAGTAAAATATGACCAAAGTGTCGGAATTTTTTTGTTAATTACTCGTCTATTTATCTATTTATCGACAATTTGTTGATTGCATCTAATAGATAATTTTATTGTCTATCTTTTGGTATATACATGTATCTATTTTTCTTATTCCTAAGATGAGAAATTTTACTTTATATATATTTTTGACTAAAAATTGTAAAATATGACAAAAGTGTCTTAATTATTTCATTTTTTATTCATCTATTTATCTATCTATCGACAATTTGTTGATGGCATCTAATAGATAATTTTATTGTCTATCTTTTCGTATATACATGTATCAATTTATCTATTTCATAAGATGAGAAATGTCACTTTATATAATATATTTTTGACAAAATTGTAAAATATGACCAAAGTGTCTTTATTTATTCATTTATTACTCGGCTATTTATCAATCTATGAAAAATTTGTTGATGGCACCTAATAGATAATTTTATTGTCTATCTTTTCTTATATACATGTATCAATTTATCTATTTTTTAAGATGAGAAATTTCACTTTATATAATATTTTTTGACTAAAAATTGTAAAATATGACCAAAGTGTCCCAATTTTTCGTTAATTACTCGTCTATTTATCTATCTATCGACAATTTGTTGATGGCATCTAATAGATAATTTTATTGTCTATCTTTTCGTATATACATGTATCAATTTATCTATTTCCTAAGATGAGAAATTTCACTTTATATAATATATTTTTGACTAAAAATAGTAAAATATGACCAAAGTGTTCCACTTTTTTCGTTAATTACTCGTCTATCTATCTATTTTTCGACAATTTGTTGATGGCATCTATTAGATAATTTTATCCTCTATCTTTTGGTATATACATGTATCTATTTATTTATTTTTTAAGAGGAGAAATTTCACTTTATATAATATATTTTTGACTAAAAATAGTAAAATATGACAAAAGTGTCTTAATTTTATGTTAATTACTCGTCTATTTATCTATCTATCGACAATTTGTTGAGGGCCTCTAATAGATAATTTTATTGTCTATATTTTGGTATTTACATGTATCTACTTATCTATTTCCTAAGATGATAAATTTCACTTAATATAATATATTTTTGACTAAAAATAGTAAAATATGACAAAAGTGTCTTAATTTTCTTGTTAATTACTCGTCTATTTATCTATCTATCAACAATTTGTTGATGGCATCTAATAGATAATTGTATTGTCTATCTTTTGGTTTTTACATGTATCTATTTATCTTTTTCCTAAGAGTAGAAATTTCACTTTATATATTATATTTGTCAAAAAAATGTAAAATATGACAAAAGTGTCTTAATTGTTTCATTTATTACTCGTCTATTTATCTATCTATCAACAATTTGTTGATGGCATCTAATAGATAATTTTATCGTCTATTATTTGGTATATACATGTATCTATTTATCTATTTCCTCAGATTCGAAATTTTACCTTATATAATATATTTTTGACTAAAAATAGTAAAGTATGACAAAAATGTCTTATTTTCTTTTTTATTACTCATCTATTTATCTTTCTTTCGACAATATGTTGATGGCATCTAATAGATAATTTTATTGACTATCTTTTGGTATATACATGTATCAATTTATCTATTTCCTAAGATGAGAAATTTCGCTTTATTTAATATATTTTTGACTAAAAATAGTAAGATATGACCAAAGTGTCCCCATTTTTTGTTAATTACTCGTCTATTTATCTATCTATCGACAATTTGTTGATGGCATCTAATAGATAATTTTATTGTCTATCTTTTCGTATATACATGTATCTATTTATCTATTTCCTAAGATGAGTAATTTCACTTTATATAATATATTTTTGACTAAAAATAGTAAAATTTGACAAAAGTGTCCCACTTTTTTCGTTAATTACTCGTCTATTTATCTATCTATCGACTATTTGTTGATGGCATCTAATAGATAATTTTATTGTCTATCTTTTGGTATATGCATGTATCTATTTATCTATTTCCTAAGATGAGAAATTTCACTTTATATAATATATTTTTAACTAAAAATAGTAAAATATGACAAAAGTGTCTTAATTTTCTTGTTAATTACTCATCTATTTATCTATTTATTGACAATTTGTTGATAGCATCTAATAGATAATTTTATTGTCTATCGTTTGATTTATACATGTATCTATTTATCTTATTCCTAAGATGAGAAATTTCACTTTATATAATATATTTTTTACTAAAAATTGTAAAATATGACAGAAGTGTCTTACTTTTCTTGTTTATTACTCATCTATTTATCTATCTATCGACAATTTGTTGATGGCATCTAATAGATAATTGTACTGTCTATCTTTTGGTTTTGACATTTATCTATTTATCTATTTCTTAAGATGAGAAATTTCACTTTATATATTATATTTTTGACAAAAAAATGTAAAATATGACCAAAGTGTCCCATTTCTTCATTAATTACTCGTCTATTTATCTATCTATCAACAATTTGTTGATGGCAGCTATTAGATAATTTTATCGTCTATCTTTTGGTATATACATGTATCTATTTATCTATTTTTTAAGAGGAGAAATTTCACTTTATATAATATATTTTTGACTAAAAATAGTAAAATTTGACAAAAGTGTTTTAATTTTCTTGTTAATTACTCGTCTATTTATCTATCTATTGAAAGTTTGTTGATGGCATCTAATAGATAATTTTATTGTCTATCTTTTGGTATATACATATATATATTTATCTATTTCCTAAGATGAGAAATTCCACTTTATATAATATATTTTTGACAAAAAATAGTAAAATATGACCAAAGTGTCGGAATTTTTTCGTTAATTACTCGTCTATTTATCTATTTATCGACAATATGTTGATTGCATCTAATAGATAATTTTATTGTCTATCTTTTGGTATATACATGTATCTATTTATCTATTTCCTAAGATGAGAAATTTCACTTTATATAATATATATTTAACTAAAATAGTAAAATATGACAAAAGTGTCTTAATTTTCTTGTTAATTACTCGTCTATTTATCTATTTATCGACAATTTGTTGATGGTATCTAATAGATAATTTTATTATCTATCGTTTGGTTTATACATGTATCTATTTTTCTTATTCCTAAGATGAGAAATTTCACTTTATATATATTTTTGACTAAAAATTGTAAAATATAACAAAAGTGTCTTAATTATTTCATTTTTTATTCATCTATTTATCTATCTATCGACAATTTGTTGATGGCATCTAATAGATAATTTTATTGTCTATCTTTTCGTATATACATGTATCAATTTATCTATTTCATAAGATGAGAAATGTCACTTTATATAATATATTTTTGACAAAATTGTAAAATATGACCAAAGTGTCTTTATTTATTCATTTATTACTCGGCTATTTATCAATCTATGGAAAATTTGTTGATGGCACCTAATAGATAATTTTATTGTCTATCTTTTCTTATATACATGTATCAATTTATCTATTTTTTAAGATGAGAAATTTCACTTTATATAATATTTTTTGACTAAAAATTGTAAAATATGACCAAAGTGTCCCAATTTTTCGTTAATTACTCGTCTATTTATCTATCTATCGACAATTTGTTGATGGCATCTAATAGATAATTTTATTGTCTATCTTTTCGTATATACATGTATCAATTTATCTATTTCCTAAGATGAGAAATTTCACTTTATATAATATATTTTTGACTAAAAATAGTAAAATATGACCAAAGTGTTCCACTTTTTTCGTTAATTACTCGTCTATCTATCTATTTTACGACAATTTGTTGATGGCATCTATTAGATAATTTTATCCTCTATCTTTTGGTATATACATGTATCTATTTATTTATTTTCTAAGAGGAGAAATTTCACTTTATATAATATATTTTTGACTAAAAATAGTAAAATATGACAAAAGTGTCTTAATTTTCTTGTTAATTACTCGTCTATTTATCTATCTATCGACAATTTGTTGAGGGCATCTAATAGATAATTTTATTGTCTATATTTTGGTATTTACATGTATCTACTTATCTATTTCCTAAGATGATAAATTTCACTTTATATAATATATTTTTGACTAAAAATAGTAAAATATGACAAAAGTGTCTTAATTTTCTTGTTAATTACTCGTCTATTTATCTATCTATCGACAATTTGTTGATGGCATCTAATAGATAATTGTATTGTCTATCTTTTGGTTTTTACATGTATCTATTTATCTTTTTCCTAAGATGAGAAATTTTACTTTATATAATATATTTTTTACTAAAAATTGTAAAATATGACAAAAGTGTCTTAATTATTTCATTAATTACTCATCTATTTATCTATCTATCGACAATTTGTTGATGGCATCTAATAGATAATTTTATTGTCTATCTTTTTGTATATACATTTATCAATTTATCTATTTCATAAGATGAGAAATGTCACATTATATAATACATTTTTGACAAAATTGTAAAATATGACCAAAGTGTCTTTATTTATTCATTTATTACTCGTCTATTTATCAATCTATGGAAACTTTGTTGATGGCATCTAATAGATAATTGTATTGTCTATCTTTTCGTATATACATGTATCAATTTATCTATTTTTTAAGAGGAGATATTTCACTTTATATAATATATTTTTGACTAAAAATAGTAAAATATGACCAAAGTGTCCCAATTTTTCGTTAATTACTCGTCTATTTATCTATCTATCGACAATTTGTTGATGGCATCTAATAGATAAGTTTATTGTCTATCTTTTCGTATATACATGTATCAATTTATCTATTTTTTAAGAGGAGAAATTTCACTTTATATAATATATTTTTGACTAAAAATAGTAAAATATGACCAAAGTGTCCCAATATTTCGTTAATTACTCGTCTATTTATCTATCTATCGACAATTTGTTGCTGGCATCTAATAGATAATTTTATTGTCTATATTTTGGTATATATATGTATCTATTTATCTATTTCCTAAGATGAGAAATTTCACTTTATATAATATATTTTTAACTAAAAATAGTAAAATATGACAAAAATGTCTTAATTTTCTTGTTAATTACTCGTCTATTTATCTATCTATCGACAATTTGTTGATGGCATCTAATAGATAATTGTATTGTCTATCTTTTGGTTTTTACATGTATCTATTTATCTTTTTCCTAAGATGAGAAATTTCACTTTATATAATATATTTTTTACTAAAAATTGTAAAATATGACAAAAGTGTCTTAATTATTTCATTTATTACTCATCTATTTATCTATCTATCGACAATTTGTTGATGGCATCTAATAGATAATTTTATGGTCTATCTTTTTGTATATACATGTATCAATTTATCTATTTCATAAGATGAGAAATGTCACATTATATAATACATTTTTGACAAAATTGTAAAATATGACCAAAGTGTCTTTATTTATTCATTTATTACTCGTCTATTTATCAATCTATGGAAACTTTGTTGATGGCATCTAATAGATAATTTTATTGTCTATCTTTTCGTATATACATGTATCAATTTATCTATTTCTTAAGATGAGAAATTTCACTTTATATAATATATTTTTGACTAAAAATAGTAAAATATGACCAAAGTGTCCCAATTTTTCGTTAATTACTCGTCTATTTATCTATGTATCGAAAATTTGTTGATGGCATCTAATAGATAATTTTATTGTCTATCTTTTCGTATATACATGTATCAATTTATCTATTTTTTAAGAGGAGATATTTCACTTTATATAATATATTTTTGACTAAAAATAGTAAAATATGACCAAAGTGTCCCAATTTTTCGTTAATTACTCGTCTATTTATCTATCTATCGACAATTTGTTGATGGCATCTAATAGATAATTTTATTGTCTATCTTTTCGTATATACATGTATCAATTTATCTATTTTTTAAGAGGAGAAATTTCACTTTATATAATATATTTTTGACTAAAAATAGTAAAATATGACCAAAGTGTCCCACTTTTTTCGTTAATTACTCGTCTATTTATCTGTCTATCGACAATTTGTTGATGGCATCTAATAGATAATTTTATTGTCTATATTTTGGTATATATATGTATCTATTTATCTATTTCCTAAGATGAGAAATTTCACTTTATATAATATATTTTTGACTAAAAATAGTAAAATATGACAAAAGTGTCTTAATTTTCTTGTTAATTACTCGTCTATTTATCTATCTATCGACAATTTGTTGATGGCATCTAATAGATAATTGTATTGTCTATCTTTTGGTTTTTACATGTATCTATTTATCTTTTTCCTAAGATGAGAAATTTCACTTTATATAATATATTTTTTACTAAAAATTGTAAAATATGACAAAAGTGTCTTAATTATTTCATTTATTACTCATCTATTTATCTATCTATCGACAATTTGTTGATGGCATCTAATAGATAATTTTATTGTCTATCTTTTTGTATATACATGTATCAATTTATCTATTTCATAAGATGAGAAATGTCACATTATATAATACATTTTTGACAAAATTGTAAAATATGACCAAAGTGTCTTTATTTATTCATTTATTACTCGTCTATTTATCAATCTATGGAAACTTTGTTGATGGCATCTAATAGATAATTTTATTGTCTATCTTTTCGTATATACATGTATCAATTTATCTATTTCTTAAGATGAGAAATTTCACTTTATATAATATATTTTTGACTAAAAATAGTAAAATATGACCAAAGTGTCCCAATTTTTCGTTAATTACTCGTCTATTTATCTATGTATCGAAAATTTGTTGATGGCATCTAATAGATAATTTTATTGTCTATCTTTTCGTATATACATGTATCAATTTATCTATTTTTTAAGAGGAGATATTTCACTTTATATAATATATTTTTGACTAAAAATAGTAAAATATGACCAAAGTGTCCCAATTTTTCGTTAATTACTCGTCTATTTATCTATTTATTGACAATTTGTTGATAGCATCTAATAGATAATTTTATTGTCTATCGTTTGATTTATACATGTATCTATTTATCTTATTCCTAAGATGAGAAATTTCACTTTATATAATATATTTTTTACTAAAAATTGTAAAATATGACAAAAGTGTCTTACTTTTCTTGTTTATTACTCATCTATTTATCTATCTATCGACAATTTGTTGATGGCATCTAATAGATAATTGTATTGTCTATCTTTTGGTTTTGACATTTATCTATTTATCTATTTCCTAAGATGAGAAATTTCACTTTATATATTATATTTTTGACAAAAAAATGTAAAATATGACCAAAGTGTCCCATTTCTTCATTAATTACTCGTCTATTTATCTATCTATCAACAATTTGTTGATGGCAGCTATTAGATAATTTTATCGTCTATCTTTTGGTATATACATGTACTTATTTATCTATTTTTTAAGAGGAGAAATTTCACTTTATATAATATATTTTTGACTAAAAATAGTAAAATATGACAAAAGTGTTTTAATTTTCTTGTTAATTACTCGTCTATTTATCTATCTATTGAAAGTTTGTTGATGGCATCTAATAGATAATTTTATTGTCTATCTTTTGGTATATACATATATATATTTATCTATTTCCTAAGATGAGAAATTCCACTTTATATAATATATTTTTGACAAAAAATAGTAAAATATGACCAAAGTGTCGGAATTTTTTCGTTAATTACTCGTCTATTTATCTATTTATCGACAATTTGTTGATTGCATCTAATAGATAATTTTATTGTCTATCTTTTGGTATATACATGTATCTATTTATCTATTTCCTAAGATGAGAAATTTCACTTTATATAATATATTTTTTACTAAAAATTGTAAAATATGACAAAAGTGTCTTACTTTTCTTGTTTATTACTCATCTATTTATCTATCTATCGACAATTTGTTGATGGCATCTAATAGATAATTGTATTGTCTATCTTTTGGTTTTGACATGTATCTAATTATCTATTTCCTAAGATGAGAAATTTCACTTTATGTATTATATTTTTGACAAAAAAATGTAAAATATGACCAAAGTGTCCCATTTCTTCATTAATTACTTGTCTATTTATCTATCTATCAACAATTTGTTGATGACAGCTATTAGATAATTTTATCGTCTATCTTTTGGTATATACATGTATCTATTTATCTATTTTTTAAGAGAAATTTCACTTTATATAATATATTTTTGACTAAAAATAGTAAAATATGACAAAAGTATTTTAATTTTCTTGTTAATTACTCGTCTATTTATCTATCTATTGAAAGTTTGTTGATGGCATCTAATAGATAATTTTATTGTCTATCTTTTGGTATATACATATATATATTTATCTATTTCCTAAGATGAGAAATTCCACTTTATATAATATATTTTTGACAAAAAATAGTAAAATATGACCAAAGTGTCGGAATTTTTTTGTTAATTACTCGTCTATTTATCTATTTATCGACAATTTGTTGATTGCATCTAATAGATAATTTTATTGTCTATCTTTTGGTATATACATGTATCTATTTTTCTTATTCCTAAGATGAGAAATTTTACTTTATATATATTTTTGACTAAAAATTGTAAAATATGACAAAAGTGTCTTAATTATTTCATTTTTTATTCATCTATTTATCTATCTATCGACAATTTGTTGATGGCATCTAATAGATAATTTTATTGTCTATCTTTTCGTATATACATGTATCAATTTATCTATTTCATAAGATGAGAAATGTCACTTTATATAATATATTTTTGACAAAATTGTAAAATATGACCAAAGTGTCTTTATTTATTCATTTATTACTCGGCTATTTATCAATCTATGAAAAATTTGTTGATGGCACCTAATAGATAATTTTATTGTCTATCTTTTCTTATATACATGTTTCAATTTATCTATTTTTTAAGATGAGAAATTTCACTTTATATAATATTTTTTGACTAAAAATTGTAAAATATGACCAAAGTGTCCCAATTTTTCGTTAATTACTCGTCTATTTATCTATCTATCGACAATTTGTTGATGGCATCTAATAGATAATGTTATTGTCTATCTTTTCGTATATACATGTATCAATTTATCTATTTCCTAAGATGAGAAATTTCACTTTATATAATATATTTTTGACTAAAAATAGTAAAATATGACCAAAGTGTTCCACTTTTTTCGTTAATTACTCGTCTATCTATCTATTTTTCGACAATTTGTTGATGGCATCTATTAGATAATTTTATCCTCTATCTTTTGGTATATACATGTATCTATTTATTTATTTTTTAAGAGGAGAAATTTCACTTTATATAATATATTTTTGACTAAAAATAGTAAAATATGACAAAAGTGTCTTAATTTTATGTTAATTACTCGTCTATTTATCTATCTATCGACAATTTGTTGAGGGCCTCTAATAGATAATTTTATTGTCTATATTTTGGTATTTACATGTATCTACTTATCTATTTCCTAAGATGATAAATTTCACTTAATATAATATATTTTTGACTAAAAATAGTAAAATATGACAAAAGTGTCTTAATTTTCTTGTTAATTACTCGTCTATTTATCTATCTATCAACAATTTGTTGATGGCATCTAATAGATAATTGTATTGTCTATCTTTTGGTTTTTACATGTATCTATTTATCTTTTTCCTAAGAGTAGAAATTTCACTTTATATATTATATTTGTCAAAAAAATGTAAAATATGACAAAAGTGTCTTAATTGTTTCATTTATTACTCGTCTATTTATCTATCTATCAACAATTTGTTGATGGCATCTAATAGATAATTTTATCGTCTATTATTTGGTATATACATGTATCTATTTATCTATTTCCTCAGATTCGAAATTTTACCTTATATAATATATTTTTGACTAAAAATAGTAAAGTATGACAAAAATGTCTTATTTTCTTTTTTATTACTCATCTATTTATCTTTCTTTCGACAATATGTTGATGGCATCTAATAGATAATTTTATTGACTATCTTTTGGTATATACATGTATCAATTTATCTATTTCCTAAGATGAGAAATTTCGCTTTATTTAATATATTTTTGACTAAAAATAGTAAGATATGACCAAAGTGTCCCCATTTTTTGTTAATTACTCGTCTATTTATCTATCTATCGACAATTTGTTGATGGCATCTAATAGATAATTTTATTGTCTATCTTTTCGTATATACATGTATCTATTTATCTATTTCCTAAGATGAGAAATTTCACTTTATATAATATATTTTTGACTAAAAATAGTAAAATTTGACAAAAGTGTCCCACTTTTTTCGTTAATTACTCGTCTATTTATCTATCTATCGACTATTTGTTGATGGCATCTAATAGATAATTTTATTGTCTATCTTTTGGTATATGCATGTATCTATTTATCTATTTCCTAAGATGAGAAATTTCACTTTATATAATATATTTTTAACTAAAAATAGTAAAATATGACAAAAGTGTCTTAATTTTCTTGTTAATTACTCGTCTATTTATCTATTTATTGACAATTTGTTGATAGCATCTAATAGATAATTTTATTGTCTATTGTTTGATTTATACATGTATCTATTTATCTTATTCCTAAGATGAGAAATTTCACTTTATATAATATATTTTTTACTAAAAATTGTAAAATATGACAGAAGTGTCTTACTTTTCTTGTTTATTACTCATCTATTTATCTATCTATCGACAATTTGTTGATGGCATCTAATAGATAATTGTACTGTCTATCTTTTGGTTTTGACATTTATCTATTTATCTATTTCTTAAGATGAGAAATTTCACTTTATATATTATATTTTTGACAAAAAAATGTAAAATATGACCAAAGTGTCCCATTTCTTCATTAATTACTTGTCTATTTATCTATCTATCAACAATTTGTTGATGACAGCTATTAGATAATTTTATCGTCTATCTTTTGGTATATACATGTATCTATTTATCTATTTTTTAAGAGAAATTTCACTTTATATAATATATTTTTGACTAAAAATAGTAAAATATGACAAAAGTATTTTAATTTTCTTGTTAATTACTCGTCTATTTATCTATCTATTGAAAGTTTGTTGATGGCATCTAATAGATAATTTTATTGTCTATCTTTTGGTATATACATATATATATTTATCTATTTCCTAAGATGAGAAATTCCACTTTATATAATATATTTTTGACAAAAAATAGTAAAATATGACCAAAGTGTCGGAATTTTTTTGTTAATTACTCGTCTATTTATCTATTTATCGACAATTTGTTGATTGCATCTAATAGATAATTTTATTGTCTATCTTTTGGTATATACATGTATCTATTTTTCTTATTCCTAAGATGAGAAATTTTACTTTATATATATTTTTGACTAAAAATTGTAAAATATGACAAAAGTGTCTTAATTATTTCATTTTTTATTCATCTATTTATCTATCTATCGACAATTTGTTGATGGCATCTAATAGATAATTTTATTGTCTATCTTTTCGTATATACATGTATCAATTTATCTATTTCATAAGATGAGAAATGTCACTTTATATAATATATTTTTGACAAAATTGTAAAATATGACCAAAGTGTCTTTATTTATTCATTTATTACTCGGCTATTTATCAATCTATGAAAAATTTGTTGATGGCACCTAATAGATAATTTTATTGTCTATCTTTTCTTATATACATGTATCAATTTATCTATTTTTTAAGATGAGAAATTTCACTTTATATAATATTTTTTGACTAAAAATTGTAAAATATGACCAAAGTGTCCCAATTTTTCGTTAATTACTCGTCTATTTATCTATCTATCGACAATTTGTTGATGGCATCTAATAGATAATTTTATTGTCTATCTTTTCGTATATACATGTATCAATTTATCTATTTCCTAAGATGAGAAATTTCACTTTATATAATATATTTTTGACTAAAAATAGTAAAATATGACCAAAGTGTTCCACTTTTTTCGTTAATTACTCGTCTATCTATCTATTTTTCGACAATTTGTTGATGGCATCTATTAGATAATTTTATCCTCTATCTTTTGGTATATACATGTATCTATTTATTTATTTTTTAAGAGGAGAAATTTCACTTTATATAATATATTTTTGACTAAAAATAGTAAAATATGACAAAAGTGTCTTAATTTTATGTTAATTACTCGTCTATTTATCTATCTATCGACAATTTGTTGAGGGCCTCTAATAGATAATTTTATTGTCTATATTTTGGTATTTACATGTATCTACTTATCTATTTCCTAAGATGATAAATTTCACTTAATATAATATATTTTTGACTAAAAATAGTAAAATATGACAAAAGTGTCTTAATTTTCTTGTTAATTACTCGTCTATTTATCTATCTATCAACAATTTGTTGATGGCATCTAATAGATAATTGTATTGTCTATCTTTTGTTTTTTACATGTATCTATTTATCTTTTTCCTAAGAGTAGAAATTTCACTTTATATATTATATTTGTCAAAAAAATGTAAAATATGACAAAAGTGTCTTAATTGTTTCATTTATTACTCGTCTATTTATCTATCTATCAACAATTTGTTGATGGCATCTAATAGATAATTTTATCGTCTATTATTTGGTATATACATGTATCTATTTATCTATTTCCTCAGATTCGAAATTTTACCTTATATAATATATTTTTGACTAAAAATAGTAAAGTATGACAAAAATGTCTTATTTTCTTTTTTATTACTCATCTATTTATCTTTCTTTCGACAATATGTTGATGGCATCTAATAGATAATTTTATTGACTATCTTTTGGTATATACATGTATCAATTTATCTATTTCCTAAGATGAGAAATTTCGCTTTATTTAATATATTTTTGACTAAAAATAGTAAGATATGACCAAAGTGTCCCCATTTTTTGTTAATTACTCGTCTATTTATCTATCTATCGACAATTTGTTGATGGCATCTAATAGATAATTTTATTGTCTATCTTTTCGTATATACATGTATCTATTTATCTATTTCCTAAGATGAGAAATTTCACTTTATATAATATATTATTGACTAAAAATAGTAAAATTTGACAAAAGTGTCCCACTTTTTTCGTTAATTACTCGTCTATTTATCTATCTATCGACTATTTGTTGATGGCATCTAATAGATAATTTTATTGTCTATCTTTTGGTATATGCATGTATCTATTTATCTATTTCCTAAGATGAGAAATTTCACTTTATATAATATATTTTTAACTAAAAATAGTAAAATATGACAAAAGTGTCTTAATTTTCTTGTTAATTACTCGTCTATTTATCTATTTATTGACAATTTGTTGATAGCATCTAATAGATAATTTTATTGTCTATCGTTTGATTTATACATGTATCTATTTATCTTATTCCTAAGATGAGAAATTTCACTTTATATAATATATTTTTTACTAAAAATTGTAAAATATGACAGAAGTGTCTTACTTTTCTTGTTTATTACTCATCTATTTATCTATCTATCGACAATTTGTTGATGGCATCTAATAGATAATTGTACTGTCTATCTTTTGGTTTTGACATTTATCTATTTATCTATTTCTTAAGATGAGAAATTTCACTTTATATATTATATTTTTGACAAAAAAATGTAAAATATGACCAAAGTGTCCCATTTCTTCATTAATTACTCGTCTATTTATCTATCTATCAACAATTTGTTGATGGCAGCTATTAGATAAT
Source organism: Petrolisthes manimaculis (assembly GCA_034508575.1). Taxonomy (NCBI): domain Eukaryota; kingdom Metazoa; phylum Arthropoda; class Malacostraca; order Decapoda; family Porcellanidae; genus Petrolisthes; species Petrolisthes manimaculis. The sequence continues at coordinate 120,064 of JAWZYT010000268.1, forward strand.
TTTATCGTCTATCTTTTGGTATATACATGTATCTATTTATCTATTTTTTAAGAGGAGAAATTTCACTTTATATAATATATTTTTGACTAAAAATAGTAAAATTTGACAAAAGTGTTTTAATTTTCTTGTTAATTACTCGTCTATTTATCTATCTATTGAAAGTTTGTTGATGGCATCTAATAGATAATTTTATTGTCTATCTTTTGGTATATACATATATATATTTATCTATTTCCTAAGATGAAAAATTCCACTTTATATAATATATTTTTGACAAAAAATAGTAAAATATGACCAAAGTGTCGGAATTTTTTCGTTAATTACTCGTCTATTTATCTATTTATCGACAATATGTTGATTGCATCTAATAGATAATTTTATTGTCTATCTTTTGGTATATACATGTATCTATTTATCTATTTCCTAAGATGAGAAATTTCACTTTATATAATATATATTTAACTAAAATAGTAAAATATGACAAAAGTGTCTTAATTTTCTTGTTAATTACTCGTCTATTTATCTATTTATCGACAATTTGTTGATGGTATCTAATAGATAATTTTATTATCTATCGTTTGGTTTATACATGTATCTATTTTTCTTATTCCTAAGATGAGAAATTTCACTTTATATATATTTTTGACTAAAAATTGTAAAATATAACAAAAGTGTCTTAATTATTTCATTTTTTATTCATCTATTTATCTATCTATCGACAATTTGTTGATGGCATCTAATAGATAATTTTATTGTCTATCTTTTCGTATATACATGTATCAATTTATCTATTTCATAAGATGAGAAATGTCACTTTATATAATATATTTTTGACAAAATTGTAAAATATGACCAAAGTGTCTTTATTTATTCATTTATTACTCGGCTATTTATCAATCTATGGAAAATTTGTTGATGGCACCTAATAGATAATTTTATTGTCTATCTTTTCTTATATACATGTATCAATTTATCTATTTTTTAAGATGAGAAATTTCACTTTATATAATATTTTTTGACTAAAAATTGTAAAATATGACCAAAGTGTCCCAATTTTTCGTTAATTACTCGTCTATTTATCTATCTATCGACAATTTGTTGATGGCATCTAATAGATAATTTTATTGTCTATCTTTTTGTATATACATGTATCAATTTATCTATTTCTTAAGATGATAAATTTCACTTTATATAATATATTTTTGACTAAAAATAGTAAAATATGACAAAAGTGTCTTAATTTTCTTGTTAATTACTCGTCTATTTATCTATCTATCGACAATTTGTTGATGGCATCTAATAGATAATTGTATTGTCTATCTTTTGGTTTTTACATGTATCTATTTATCTTTTTCCTAAGATGAGAAATTTCACTTTATATAATATATTTTTTACTAAAAATTGTAAAATATGACAAAAGTGTCTTAATTATTTCATTAATTACTCATCTATTTATCTATCTATCGACAATTTGTTGATGGCATCTAATAGATAATTTTATTGTCTATCTTTTTGTATATACATGTATCAATTTATCTATTTCATAAGATGAGAAATGTCACATTATATAATACATTTTTGACAAAATTGTAAAATATGACCAAAGTGTCTTTATTTATTCATTTATTACTCGTCTATTTATCAATCTATGGAAACTTTGTTGATGGCATCTAATAGATAATTGTATTGTCTATCTTTTCGTATATACATGTATCAATTTATCTATTTCTTAAGATGAGAAATTTCACTTTATATAATATATTTTTGACTAAAAATAGTAAAATATGACCAAAGTGTCCCAATTTTTCGTTAATTACTCGTCTATTTATCTATCTATCGACAATTTGTTGATGGCATCTAATAGATAATTTTATTGTCTATCTTTTCGTATATACATGTATCAATTTATCTATTTTTTAAGAGGAGATATTTCACTTTATATAATATATTTTTGACTAAAAATAGTAAAATATGACCAAAGTGTCCCAATTTTTCGTTAATTACTCGTCTATTTATCTATCTATCGACAATTTGTTGATGGCATCTAATAGATAATTTTATTGTCTATCTTTTCGTATATACATGTATCAATTTATCTATTTTTTAAGAGGAGAAATTTCACTTTATATAATATATTTTTGACTAAAAATAGTAAAATATGACCAAAGTGTCCCAATATTTCGTTAATTACTCGTCTATTTATATATCTATCGACAATTTGTTGCTGGCATCTAATAGATAATTTTATTGTCTATATTTTGGTATATATATGTATCTATTTATCTATTTCCTAAGATGAGAAATTTCACTTTATATAATATATTTTTAACTAAAAATAGTAAAATATGACAAAAATGTCTTAATTTTCTTGTTAATTACTCGTCTATTTATCTATCTATCGACAATTTGTTGATGGCATCTAATAGATAATTGTATTGTCTATCTTTTGGTTTTTACACGTATCTATTTATCTTTTTCCTAAGATGAGAAATTTCACTTTATATAATATATTTTTTACTAAAAATTGTAAAATATGACAAAAGTGTCTTAATTATTTCATTTATTACTCATCTATTTATCTATCTATCGACAATTTGTTGATGGCATCTAATAGATAATTTTATGGTCTATCTTTTTGTATATACATGTATCAATTTATCTATTTCATAAGATGAGAAATGTCACATTATATAATACATTTTTGACAAAATTGTAAAATATGACCAAAGTGTCTTTATTTATTCATTTATTACTCGTCTATTTATCAATCTATGGAAACTTTGTTGATGGCATCTAATAGATAATTTTATTGTCTATCTTTTCGTATATACATGTATCAATTTATCTATTTCTTAAGATGAGAAATTTCACTTTATATAATATATTTTTGACTAAAAATAGTAAAATATGACCAAAGTGTCCCAATTTTTCGTTAATTACTCGTCTATTTATCTATCTATCGACAATTTGTTGATGGCATCTAATAGATAATTTTATTGTCTATCTTTTCGTATATACATGTATCAATTTATCTATTTCCTAAGAGGAGAAGTTTCACTTTATATAATATATTTTTGACTAAAAATAGTAAAATATGACCAAAGTGTCCCACTTTTTTCGTTAATTACTCGTCTATTTATCTATCTATCGACAATTTGTTGCGGGCATCTAATAGATAATTTTATTGTCTATATTTTGGTATATATATGTATCTATTTATCTATTTCCTAAGATGAGAAATTTCACTTTATATAATATATTTTTGACTAAAAATAGTAAAATATGACAAAAGTGTCTTAATTTTATGTTAATTACTCGTCTATTTATCTATCTATCGACAATTTGTTGAGGGCCTCTAATAGATAATTTTATTGTCTATATTTTGGTATTTACATGTATCTACTTATCTATTTCCTAAGATGATAAATTTCACTTAATATAATATATTTTTGACTAAAAATAGTAAAATATGACAAAAGTGTCTTAATTTTCTTGTTAATTACTCGTCTATTTATCTATCTATCAACAATTTGTTGATGGCATCTAATAGATAATTGTATTGTCTATCTTTTGGTTTTTACATGTATCTATTTATCTTTTTCCTAAGAGTAGAAATTTCACTTTATATATTATATTTGTCAAAAAAATGTAAAATATGACAAAAGTGTCTTAATTGTTTCATTTATTACTCGTCTATTTATCTATCTATCAACAATTTGTTGATGGCATCTAATAGATAATTTTATCGTCTATTATTTGGTATATACATGTATCTATTTATCTATTTCCTCAGATTCGAAATTTTACCTTATATAATATATTTTTGACTAAAAATAGTAAAGTATGACAAAAATGTCTTATTTTCTTTTTTATTACTCATCTATTTATCTTTCTTTCGACAATATGTTGATGGCATCTAATAGATAATTTTATTGACTATCTTTTGGTATATACATGTATCAATTTATCTATTTCCTAAGATGAGAAATTTCGCTTTATTTAATATATTTTTGACTAAAAATAGTAAGATATGACCAAAGTGTCCCCATTTTTTGTTAATTACTCGTCTATTTATCTATCTATCGACAATTTGTTGATGGCATCTAATAGATAATTTTATTGTCTATCTTTTCGTATATACATGTATCTATTTATCTATTTCCTAAGATGAGAAATTTCACTTTATATAATATATTATTGACTAAAAATAGTAAAATTTGACAAAAGTGTCCCACTTTTTTCGTTAATTGCTCGTCTATTTATCTATCTATCGACTATTTGTTGATGGCATCTAATAGATAATTTTATTGTCTATCTTTTGGTATATGCATGTATCTATTTATCTATTTCCTAAGATGAGAAATTTCACTTTATATAATATATTTTTAACTAAAAATAGTAAAATATGACAAAAGTGTCTTAATTTTCTTGTTAATTACTCGTCTATTTATCTATTTATTGACAATTTGTTGATAGCATCTAATAGATAATTTTATTGTCTATCGTTTGATTTATACATGTATCTATTTATCTTATTCCTAAGATGAGAAATTTCACTTTATATAATATATTTTTTACTAAAAATTGTAAAATATGACAGAAGTGTCTTACTTTTCTTGTTTATTACTCATCTATTTATCTATCTATCGACAATTTGTTGATGGCATCTAATAGATAATTGTACTGTCTATCTTTTGGTTTTGACATTTATCTATTTATCTATTTCTTAAGATGAGAAATTTCACTTTATATATTATATTTTTGACAAAAAAATGTAAAATATGACCAAAGTGTCCCATTTCTTCATTAATTACTCGTCTATTTATCTATCTATCAACAATTTGTTGATGGCAGCTATTAGATAATTTTATCGTCTATCTTTTGGTATATACATGTATCTATTTATCTATTTTTTAAGAGGAGAAATTTCACTTTATATAATATATTTTTGACTAAAAATAGTAAAATTTGACAAAAGTGTTTTAAGTTTCTTGTTAATTACTCGTCTATTTATCTATCTATTGAAAGTTTGTTGATGGCATCTAATAGATAATTTTATTGTCTATCTTTTGGTATATACATATATATATTTATCTATTTCCTAAGATGAGAAATTCCACTTTATATAATATATTTTTGACAAAAAATAGTAAAATATGACCAAAGTGTCGGAATTTTTTCGTTAATTACTCGTCTATTTATCTATTTATCGACAATATGTTGATTGCATCTAATAGATAATTTTATTGTCTATCTTTTGGTATATACATGTATCTATTTATCTATTTCCTAAGATGAGAAATTTCACTTTATATAATATATTTTTGACTAAAAATAGTAAAATATGACCAAAGTGTCCCAATATTTCGTTAATTACTCGTCTATTTATATATCTATCGACAATTTGTTGCTGGCATCTAATAGATAATTTTATTGTCTATATTTTGGTATATATATGTATCTATTTATCTATTTCCTAAGATGAGAAATTTCACTTTATATAATATATTTTTAACTAAAAATAGTAAAATATGACAAAAATGTCTTAATTTTCTTGTTAATTACTCGTCTATTTATCTATCTATCGACAATTTGTTGATGGCATCTAATAGATAATTGTATTGTCTATCTTTTGGTTTTTACACGTATCTATTTATCTTTTTCCTAAGATGAGAAATTTCACTTTATATAATATATTTTTTACTAAAAATTGTAAAATATGACAAAAGTGTCTTAATTATTTCATTTATTACTCATCTATTTATCTATCTATCGACAATTTGTTGATGGCATCTAATAGATAATTTTATGGTCTATCTTTTTGTATATACATGTATCAATTTATCTATTTCATAAGATGAGAAATGTCACATTATATAATACATTTTTGACAAAATTGTAAAATATGACCAAAGTGTCTTTATTTATTCATTTATTACTCGTCTATTTATCAATCTGTGGAAACTTTGTTGATGGCATCTAATAGATAATTTTATTGTCTATCTTTTCGTATATACATGTATCAATTTATCTATTTCTTAAGATGAGAAATTTCACTTTATATAATATATTTTTGACTAAAAATAGTAAAATATGACCAAAGTGTCCCAATTTTTCGTTAATTACTCGTCTATTTATCTATGTATCGAAAATTTGTTGATGGCATCTAATAGATAATTTTATTGTCTATCTTTTCGTATATACATGTATCAATTTATCTATTTTTTAAGAGGAGATATTTCACTTTATATAATATATTTTTGACTAAAAATAGTAAAATATGACCAAAGTGTCCCAATTTTTCGTTAATTACTCGTCTATTTATCTATCTATCGACAATTTGTTGATGGCATCTAATAGATAATTTTATTGTCTATCTTTTCGTATATACATGTATCAATTTATCTATTTCCTAAGAGGAGAAGTTTCACTTTATATAATATATTTTTGACTAAAAATAGTAAAATATGACCAAAGTGTCCCACTTTTTTCGTTAATTACTCGTCTATTTATCTATCTATCGACAATTTGTTGCGGGCATCTAATAGATAATTTTATTGTCTATATTTTGGTATATATATGTATCTATTTATCTATTTCCTAAGATGAGAAATTTCACTTTATATAATATATTTTTGACTAAAAATAGTAAAATATGACAAAAGTGTCTTAATTTTATGTTAATTACTCGTCTATTTATCTATCTATCGACAATTTGTTGAGGGCCTCTAATAGATAATTTTATTGTCTATATTTTGGTATTTACATGTATCTACTTATCTATTTCCTAAGATGATAAATTTTACTTAATATAATATATTTTTGACTAAAAATAGTAAAATATGACAAAAGTGTCTTAATTTTCTTGTTAATTACTCGTCTATTTATCTATCTATCAACAATTTGTTGATGGCATCTAATAGATAATTGTATTGTCTATCTTTTGGTTTTTACATGTATCTATTTATCTTTTTCCTAAGAGTAGAAATTTCACTTTATATATTATATTTGTCAAAAAAATGTAAAATATGACAAAAGTGTCTTAATTGTTTCATTTATTACTCGTCTATTTATCTATCTATCAACAATTTGTTGATGGCATCTAATAGATAATTTTATCGTCTATTATTTGGTATATACATGTATCTATTTATCTATTTCCTCAGATTCGAAATTTTACCTTATATAATATATTTTTGACTAAAAATAGTAAAGTATGACAAAAATGTCTTATTTTCTTTTTTATTACTCATCTATTTATCTTTCTTTCGACAATATGTTGATGGCATCTAATAGATAATTTTATTGACTATCTTTTGGTATATACATGTATCAATTTATCTATTTCCTAAGATGAGAAATTTCGCTTTATTTAATATATTTTTGACTAAAAATAGTAAGATATGACCAAAGTGTCCCCATTTTTTGTTAATTACTCGTCTATTTATCTATCTATCGACAATTTGTTGATGGCATCTAATAGATAATTTTATTGTCTATCTTTTCGTATATACATGTATCTATTTATCTATTTCCTAAGATGAGAAATTTCACTTTATATAATATATTATTGACTAAAAATAGTAAAATTTGACAAAAGTGTCCCACTTTTTTCGTTAATTACTCGTCTATTTATCTATCTATCGACTATTTGTTGATGGCATCTAATAGATAATTTTATTGTCTATCTTTTGGTATATGCATGTATCTATTTATCTATTTCCTAAGATGAGAAATATCACTTTATATAATATATTTTTAACTAAAAATAGTAAAATATGACAAAAGTGTCTTAATTTTCTTGTTAATTACTCGTCTATTTATCTATTTATTGACAATTTGTTGATAGCATCTAATAGATAATTTTATTGTCTATCGTTTGATTTATACATGTATCTATTTATCTTATTCCTAAGATGAGAAATTTCACTTTATATAATATATTTTTTACTAAAAATTGTAAAATATGACAGAAGTGTCTTACTTTTCTTGTTTATTACTCATCTATTTATCTATCTATCGACAATTTGTTGATGGCATCTAATAGATAATTGTACTGTCTATCTTTTGGTTTTGACATTTATCTATTTATCTATTTCTTAAGATGAGAAATTTCACTTTATATATTATATTTTTGACAAAAAAATGTAAAATATGACCAAAGTGTCCCATTTCTTCATTAATTACTCGTCTATTTATCTATCTATCAACAATTTGTTGATGGCAGCTATTAGATAATTTTATCGTCTATCTTTTGGTATATACATGTATCTATTTATCTATTTTTTAAGAGGAGAAATTTCACTTTATATAATATATTTTTGACTAAAAATAGTAAAATTTGACAAAAGTGTTTTAAGTTTCTTGTTAATTACTCGTCTATTTATCTATCTATTGAAAGTTTGTTGATGGCATCTAATAGATAATTTTATTGTCTATCTTTTGGTATATACATATATATATTTATCTATTTCCTAAGATGAGAAATTCCACTTTATATAATATATTTTTGACAAAAAATAGTAAAATATGACCAAAGTGTCGGAATTTTTTCGTTAATTACTCGTCTATTTATCTATTTATCGACAATATGTTGATTGCATCTAATAGATAATTTTATTGTCTATCTTTTGGTATATACATGTATCTATTTATCTATTTCCTAAGATGAGAAATTTCACTTTATATAATATATATTTAACTAAAATAGTAAAATATGACAAAAGTGTCTTAATTTTCTTGTTAATTACTCGTCTATTTATCTATTTATCGACAATTTGTTGATGGTATCTAATAGATAATTTTATTATCTATCGTTTGGTTTATACATGTATCTATTTTTCTTATTCCTAAGATGAGAAATTTCACTTTATATATATTTTTGACTAAAAATTGTAAAATATAACAAAAGTGTCTTAATTATTTCATTTTTTATTCATCTATTTATCTATCTATCGACAATTTGTTGATGGCATCTAATAGATAATTTTATTGTCTATCTTTTCGTATATACATGTATCAATTTATCTATTTCATAAGATGAGAAATGTCACTTTATATAATATATTTTTGACAAAATTGTAAAATATGACCAAAGTGTCTTTATTTATTCATTTATTACTCGGCTATTTATCAATCTATGGAAAATTTGTTGATGGCACCTAATAGATAATTTTATTGTCTATCTTTTCTTATATACATGTATCAATTTATCTATTTTTTAAGATGAGAAATTTCACTTTATATAATATTTTTTGACTAAAAATTGTAAAATATGACCAAAGTGTCCCAATTTTTCGTTAATTACTCGTCTATTTATCTATCTATCGACAATTTGTTGATGGCATCTAATAGATAATTTTATTGTCTATCTTTTCGTATATACATGTATCAATTTATCTATTTCTTAAGATGATAAATTTCACTTTATATAATATATTTTTGACTAAAAATAGTAAAATATGACAAAAGTGTCTTAATTTTCTTGTTAATTACTCGTCTATTTATCTATCTATCGACAATTTGTTGATGGCATCTAATAGATAATTGTATTGTCTATCTTTTGGTTTTTACATGTATCTATTTATCTTTTTCCTAAGATGAGAAATTTCACTTTATATAATATATTTTTTACTAAAAATTGTAAAATATGACAAAAGTGTCTTAATTATTTCATTAATTACTCATCTATTTATCTATCTATCGACAATTTGTTGATGGCATCTAATAGATAATTTTATTGTCTATCTTTTTGTATATACATGTATCAATTTATCTATTTCATAAGATGAGAAATGTCACATTATATAATACATTTTTGACAAAATTGTAAAATATGACCAAAGTGTCTTTATTTATTCATTTATTACTCGTCTATTTATCAATCTATGGAAACTTTGTTGATGGCATCTAATAGATAATTGTATTGTCTATCTTTTCGTATATACATGTATCAATTTATCTATTTCTTAAGATGAGAAATTTCACTTTATATAATATATTTTTGACTAAAAATAGTAAAATATGACCAAAGTGTCCCAATTTTTCGTTAATTACTCGTCTATTTATCTATCTATCGACAATTTGTTGATGGCATCTAATAGATAATTTTATTGTCTATCTTTTCGTATATATATGTATCTATTTATCTATTTCCTAAGATGAGAAATTTCACTTTATATAATATATTTTTAACTAAAAATAGTAAAATATGACAAAAATGTCTTAATTTTCTTGTTAATTACTCGTCTATTTATCTATCTATCGACAATTTGTTGATGGCATCTAATAGATAATTGTATTGTCTATCTTTTGGTTTTTACACGTATCTATTTATCTTTTTCCTAAGATGAGAAATTTCACTTTATATAATATATTTTTTACTAAAAATTGTAAAATATGACAAAAGTGTCTTAATTATTTCATTTATTACTCATCTATTTATCTATCTATCGACAATTTGTTGATGGCATCTAATAGATAATTTTATGGTCTATCTTTTTGTATATACATGTATCAATTTATCTATTTCATAAGATGAGAAATGTCACATTATATAATACATTTTTGACAAAATTGTAAAATATGACCAAAGTGTCTTTATTTATTCATTTATTACTCGTCTATTTATCAATCTATGGAAACTTTGTTGATGGCATCTAATAGATAATTTTATTGTCTATCTTTTCGTATATACATGTATCAATTTATCTATTTCTTAAGATGAGAAATTTCACTTTATATAATATATTTTTGACTAAAAATAGTAAAATATGACCAAAGTGTCCCAATTTTTCGTTAATTACTCGTCTATTTATCTATGTATCGAAAATTTGTTGATGGCATCTAATAGATAATTTTATTGTCTATCTTTTCGTATATACATGTATCAATTTATCTATTTTTTAAGAGGAGATATTTCACTTTATATAATATATTTTTGACTAAAAATAGTAAAATATGACCAAAGTGTCCCAATTTTTCGTTAATTACTCGTCTATTTATCTATCTATCGACAATTTGTTGATGGCATCTAATAGATAATTTTATTGTCTATCTTTTCGTATATACATGTATCAATTTATCTATTTTTTAAGAGGAGAAGTTTCACTTTATATAATATATTTTTGACTAAAAATAGTAAAATATGACCAAAGTGTCCCACTTTTTTCGTTAATTACTCGTCTATTTATCTATCTATCGACAATTTGTTGCGGGCATCTAATAGATAATTTTATTGTCTATATTTTGGTATATATATGTATCTATTTATCTATTTCCTAAGATGAGAAATTTCACTTTATATAATATATTTTTAACTAAAAATAGTAAAATATGACAAAAATGTCTTAATTTTCTTGTTAATTACTCGTCTATTTATCTATTTATCGACAATTTGTTGAGGGCATCTAATAGATAATTTTATTGTCTATATTTTGGTATTTACATGTATCTACTTATCTATTTCCTAAGATGATAAATTTCACTTTATATAATATATTTTTGACTAAAAATAGTAAAATATGACAAAAGTGTCTTAATTTTCTTGTTAATTACTCGTCTATTTATCTATCTATCGACAATTTTTTGATGGCATCTAATAGATAATTGTATTGTCTATCTTTTGGTTTTTACATGTATCTATTTATCTTTTTCCTAAGATGAGAAATTTCACTTTATATAATATATTTTTTACTAAAAATTGTAAAATATGACAAAAGTGTCTTAATTATTTCATTTATTACTCATCTATTTATCTATCTATCGACAATTTGTTGATGGCATCTAATAGATAATTTTATTGTCTATCTTTTTGTATATACATGTATCAATTTATCTATTTCATAAGATGAGAAATGTCACATTATATAATACATTTTTGACAAAATTGTAAAATATGACCAAAGTGTCTTTATTTATTCATTTATTACTCGTCTATTTATCAATCTATGGAAACTTTGTTGATGGCATCTAATAGATAATTGTATTGTCTATCTTTTCGTATATACATGTATCAATTTATCTATTTCTTAAGATGAGAAATTTCACTTTATATAATATATTTTTGACTAAAAATAGTAAAATATGACCAAAGTGTCCCAATTTTTCGTTAATTACTCGTCTATTTATCTATCTATCGAAAATTTGTTGATGGCATCTAATAGATAATTTTATTATCTATCTTTTCGTATATACATGTATCAATTTATCTATTTTTTAAGAGGAGATATTTCACTTTATATAATATATTTTTGACTAAAAATAGTAAAATATGACCAAAGTGTCCCAATTTTTCGTTAATTACTCGTCTATTTATCTATCTATCGACAATTTGTTGATGGCATCTAATAGATAATTGTATTGTCTATCTTTTCGTATATACATGTATCAATTTATCTATTTTTTAAGAGGAGAAGTTTCACTTTATATAATATATTTTTGACTAAAAATAGTAAAATATGACCAAAGTGTCCCACTTTTTTCGTTAATTACTCGTCTATTTATCTATCTATCGACAATTTGTTGCGGGCATCTAATAGATAATTTTATTGTCTATATTTTGGTATATATATGTATCTATTTATCTATTTCCTAAGATGAGAAATTTCACTTTATATAATATATTTTTAACTAAAAATAGTAAAATATGACAAAAATGTCTTAATTTTCTTGTTAATTACTCGTCTATTTATCTATTTATCGACAATTTGTTGAGGGCATCTAATAGATAATTTTATTGTCTATATTTTGGTATTTACACGTATCTACTTATCTATTTCCTAAGATGATAAATTTCACTTTATATAATATATTTTTGACTAAAAATAGTAAAATATGACAAAAGTGTCTTAATTTTCTTGTTAATTACTCGTCTATTTATCTATCTATCGACAATTTGTTGATGGCATCTAATAGATAATTGTATTGTCTATCTTTTGGTTTTTACATGTATCTATTTATCTTTTTCCTAAGATGAGAAATTTCACTTTATATAATATATTTTTTACTAAAAATTGTAAAATATGACAAAAGTGTCTTAATTATTTCATTTATTACTCATCTATTTATCTATCTATCGACAATTTGTTGATGGCATCTAATAGATAATTTTATTGTCTATCTTTTTGTATATACATGTATCAATTTATCTATTTCATAAGATGAGAAATGTCACATTATATAATACATTTTTGACAAAATTGTAAAATATGACCAAAGTGTCTTTATTTATTCATTTATTACTCGTCTATTTATCAATCTATGGAAACTTTGTTGATGGCATCTAATAGATAATTGTATTGTCTATCTTTTCGTATATACATGTATCAATTTATCTATTTCTTAAGATGAGAAATTTCACTTTATATAATATATTTTTGACTAAAAATAGTAAAATATGACCAAAGTGTCCCAATTTTTCGTTAATTACTCGTCTATTTATCTATCTATCGAAAATTTGTTGATGGCATCTAATAGATAATTTTATTATCTATCTTTTCGTATATACATGTATCAATTTATCTATTTTTTAAGAGGAGATATTTCACTTTATATAATATATTTTTGACTAAAAATAGTAAAATATGACCAAAGTGTCCCACTTTTTCGTTAATTACTCGTCTATTTATCTATCTATCGACAATTTGTTGATGGCATCTAATAGATAATTTTATTGTCTATCTTTTCGTATATACATGTATCAATTTATCTATTTTTTAAGAGGAGAAATTTCACTTTATATAATATATTTTTGACTAAAAATAGTAAAATATGACCAAAGTGTCCCAGTATTTCGTTAATTACTCGTCTATTTATCTATCTATCGACAATTTGTTGCTGGCATCTAATAGATAATTTTATTGTCTATATTTTGGTATATATATGTATCTATTTATCTATTTCCTAAGATGAGAAATTTCAATTTATATAATATATTTTTAACTAAAAATAGTAAAATATGACAAAAATGTCTTAATTTTCTTGTTAATTACTCGTCTATTTATCTATCTATCGACAATTTATTGATGGCATCTAATAGATAATTGTATTGTCTATCTTTTGGTTTTTACATGTATCTATTTATCTTTTTCCTAAGATGAGAAATTTCACTTTATATAATATATTTTTTACTAAAAATTGTAAAATATGACAAAAGTGTCTTAATTATTTCATTTATTACTCATCTATTTATCTATCTATCGACAATTTGTTGATGGCATCTAATAGATAATTTTATTGTCTATCTTTTTGTATATACATGTATCAATTTATCTATTTCATAAGATGAGAAATGTCACATTATATAATACATTTTTGACAAAATTGTAAAATATGACCAAAGTGTCTTTATTTATTCATTTATTACTCGTCTATTTATCAATCTATGGAAACTTTGTTGATGGCATCTAATAGATAATTTTATTGTCTATCTTTTCGTATATACATGTATCAATTTATATATTTCTTAAGATGAGAAATTTCACTTTATATAATATATTTTTGACTAAAAATAGTAAAATATGACCAAAGTGTCCCAATTTTTCGTTAATTACTCGTCTATTTATCTATCTATCGAAAATTTGTTAATGGCATCTAATAGATAATTTTATTGTCTATCTTTTCGTATATACATGTATCAATTTATCTATTTTTTAAGAGGAGATATTTCACTTTATATAATATATTTTTGACTAAAAATAGTAAAATATGACCAAAGTGTCCCAATTTTTCGTTAATTACTCGTCTATTTATCTATCTATCGACAATTTGTTGATGGCATCTAATAGATAATTTTATTGTCTATCTTTTCGTATATACATGTATCAATTTATCTATTTTTTAAGAGGAGAAATTTCACTTTATATAATATATTTTTGACTAAAAATAGTAAAATATGACCAAAGTGTCCCACTTTTTTCGTTAATTACTCGTCTATTTATCTATCTATCGACAATTTGTTGCTGGCATCTAATAGATAATTTTATTGTCTATATTTTGGTATATATATGTATCTATTTATCTATTTCCTAAGATGAGAAATTTCACTTTATATAATTTATTTTTAACTAAAAATAGTAAAATATGACAAAAATGTCTTAATTTTCTTGTTAATTACTCGTCTATTTATCTATTTATCGACAATTTGTTGAGGGCATCTAATAGATAATTTTATTGTCTATATTTTGGTATTAACATGTATCTACTTATCTATTTCATAAGATGATAAATTTCACTTTATATAATATATTTTTGACTAAAAATAGTAAAATATGACAAAAGTGTCTTAATTTTCTTGTTAATTACTCGTCTATTTATCTATCTATCGACAATTTGTTGCTGGCATCTAATAGATAATTGTATTGTCTATCTTTTGGTTTTTACATGTATCTATTTATCTATTTCCTAAGATGAGAAATTTCACTTTATATAATATATTTTTTACTAAAAATTGTAAAATATGACAAAAGTGTCTTAATTATTTCATTTATTACTCATCTATTTATCTATCTATCGACAATTTGTTGATGGTATCTAATAGATAATTTTATTGTCTATCTTTTCGTATATACATGTATCAATTTATCTATTTCTTAAGATGAGAAATTTCACTTTATATAATATATTTTTGACTAAAAATAGTAAAATATGACCAAAGTGTCCCAAATTTTCGTTAATTACTCGTCTATTTATCTATCTATCGACAATTTGTTGATGGCATCTAATAGATAATTTTATTGTCTATATTTTCGTATATACATGTATCAATTTATCTATTTTTTAAGAGGAGATATTTCACTTTATATAATATATTTTTGACTAAAAATAGTAAAATATGACCAAAGTGTCCCAATTTTTCGTTAATTACTCGTCTATTTATCTATCTATCGACAATTTGTTGATGGCATCTAATAGATAATTTTATTGTCTATCTTTTCGTATATACATGTATCAATTTATCTATTTTTTAAGTGGAGAAATTTCACTTTATATAATATATTTTTGACTAAAAATAGTAAAATATGACCAAAGTGTCCCACTTTTTTCGTTAATTACTCGTCTATTTATCTATCTATCGAAAATTTGTTGCTGGCATCTAATAGATAATTTTATTGTCTATATTTTGGTATATATATGTATCTATTTATCTATTTCCTAAGATGAGAAATTTCACTTTATATAATATATTTTTAACTAAAAATAGTAAAATATGACAAAAATGTCTTAATTTTCTTGTTAATTACTCGTCTATTTATCTATTTATCGACAATTTGCTGATGGCATCTAATAGATAATTTTATTGTCTATCTTTTCGTATATACATGTATCAATTTATCTATTTCATAAGATGAGAAATGTCACTTTATATAATATATTTTTGACAAAATTGTAAAATATGACCAAAGTGTCTTTATTTATTCATTTATTACTCGGCTATTTATCTATCTATGGAAAATTTGTTGATGGCATCTAATAGATAATTGTATTGTCTATTTTTTGGTTTTTACATGTATCTATTTATCTATTTCCTAAGATGAGAAATTTCACTTTATATATTATATTTTTTGACAAAAAAATGTAAAATATGACCAAAGTGTCCCATTTCTTCATTAATTACTCGTCTATTTATCTATCTATCAACAATTTGTTGATGGCATCTATTAGATAATTTTATCGTCTATCTTTTGGTATATACATGTATCTATTTATCTATTTTTTAAGAGCAGAAATTTCACTTTATATAATATATATTTTGACTAAAAATAGTAAAATATGACAAAAGTGTCTTAAATTTCTTGTAATTACTCGTCTATTTATCTATCTATTGAAAGTTTGTTGATGGCATTTAATAGATAATTCTATTGTCTATCTTTTGGTATATACATATATATATTTATCTATTTCCTAAGATGAGAAATTCCACTTTATATAATACATTTTTGACTAAAAATAGCAAAATATGACCAAAGTGTCCGACTTTTTTCGTTAATTACTCGTCTATTTATCTATCTATCGACAATTTGTTGATGGCATCTAATAGATAATTTTATTGTCTATCTTTTGGTTTTTTCATGTATCTATTTATCTATTTCCTAAGATGAGAAACTTCACTTCATATATTATATTTTTAACTAAAAATAGTAAAATATGACAAAAGTGTCTTAATTATTTCATTTATTACTCATCTATTTATCTATCTATCGACAATTTGTTAGTGGCATCTAATAGATAATTTTATTGTCTATCTTTGCGTATATACATGTATCAATTTATCTATTTCCTAAGAAGAGAAATTTCACTTTATATAATATATTTTTGACTAAAAATAGTAAAATATGACAAAAATGTCTTAATTTTCTTGTTAATTACTCGTCTATTTATATATTTATCGACAATTTGTTGATGGCATCTAATAGATAAATTTATTGTCTATCTTTTGGTATATACATGTATCAATTTATCTATTTCCTAAGATGAAAAATTTCACTTTATATATTATATTTTTGACAAAAAAATGTAAAATATGACCAAAGTGTCCCATTTCTTTATTAATTACTCATCTATTTATCTATCAATCAACAATTTGTTGATGGCATCTAATAGATAATTGTATTGTCTATCTTTTGGTTTTTACATGTATCTATTTATCTATTTCCTAAGATGAGAAATTTTAATTTATATAATATATTTTTTACTAAAAATAGTAAAATATGACAAAAGTGTCTTATTTTCTTGTTTATTACTCATCTATTTATCTATCTATCAACAATTTGTTGATGGCATCTAATAGATAATTTTATTGTCTATTTTGTCGTATATACATGTATCAATTTATTTATTTCCTAAGATGAGAAATTTCACTTTATATAATAAATTTTTGAATAAAAATAGTAAAATATGACCAAAGTGTCCCACTTTTTTCGTTAATTACTCGTCTATTTATCTATCTATCGACAATTTGTTAATGGCATCTAATAGATAATTTTATTGTCTATTTTTTGGTATTTACATGTATCTATTTATCTATTTCCTAAGATGAGAAATTTCACTTTATATAATATATTTTTGACTAAAAATGGTAAAATATGACAAAAATGTCTTACTTCATTCATTTAGTACTCGTCTATTTATCTATCTATTGAAAGTTTGTTGATGGCATCTAATAGATAATTCTATTGTCTATCTTTTGGTATATACATATATATATTTATCTATTTCCTAAGATGAGAAATTCCACTTTATATAATATATTTTTGACTAAAAATAGTAAAATATGACCAAAGTGTCCCACTTTTTTCGTTAATTACTCGTCTATTTATCTATCTATCGACAATTTGTTGATGGCATCTAATAGATAATTTTATTGTCTATTTTTTGGTATATACATGTATCTATTTATCTATTTCCTAAGATGAGAAATTTCACTTTATATAATATATTTTTAACTAAAAATTGTAAAATATGACCAAAGTGTCCCACTTTTTTCGTTAATTACTCATCTATTTATGTATCTATCGACAATTTGTTTATGGCATCTAATAGATAATTTTATTGTCTATCTTTTCGTATATACATGTATCAATTTATCTATTTCCTAAGATGAAAAATTTCACTTTATATAATACATTTTTGACTAAAAATAGTAAAATATGACCAAAGTGTCCCACCTTTTCCGTTAATTACTCGTCTATTTATCTATCTATCGACAATTTGTTGATGGCATCTAATAGATAATTTTATCGTCTATCTTTTGGTATATACATGTATCTATTTATCTTTTTCCTAAGATGAGAAATGTCACTTTATATAATATATTTTTAACTAAAAATAGTAAAATATGACAAAAGTGTCTTAATTTTCTTGTTAATTACTCGTCTATTTATCTATTTATCGACAATTTGTTGATGGCATCTAATAGATAAATTTATTGTCTATCTTTTGGTATATACATGTATCAATTTATCTATTTCCTAAGATGAAAAATTTCACTTTATATATTATATTTTTGACAAAAAAATGTAAAATATGACCAAAGTGTCCCATTTCTTTATTAATTACTCATCTATTTATCTATCTATCAACAATTTGTTGATGGCATCTAATAGATAATTGTATTGTCTATCTTTTGGTTTTTACATGTATCTATTTATCTATTTCCTAAGATGAGAAATTTCACTTTATATAATATATTTTTGACTAAAAATGGTAAAATATGACAAAAAAGTCTTACTTCATTCATTTAGTACTCGTCTATTTATCTATCTATTGAAAGTTTGTTGATGGCATCTAATAGATAATTCTATTGTCTGTCTTTTGGTATATACATATATATATTTATCTATTTCCTAAGATGAGAAATTCCACTTTATATAATATATTTTTGACAAAAAATAGTAAAATATGACCAAAGTGTCCAACTATTTTCGTTAATTACTCGTCTATTTATCATTCTATCGACAATTTGTTGATCGCATCTAATAGATAATTTTATTGTCTATTTTTTGGTATATACATGTATCTATTTATCTATTTCCTAAGATGAGAAATTTCACTTTATATAATATATTTTTAACTAAAAATAGTAAAATATGACAAAAGTGTCTTAATTATTTCATTTATTACTCATCTATTAATCTATCTATCGACAATTTGTTGATGGCATCTAATAGATAATTTTATTGTCTATCTTTTCGTATATACATGTATCAATTTATCTATTTCATAAGATGAGAAATGTCACTTTATATAATATATTTTTTACAAAATTGTAAAATATAGCCAAAGTGTCTTTATTTATTCATTTATTACTCGTCTATTTATCTATCTATGGAAAATTTGTTGATGGCACCTAATAGATAATTTTATTGTCTATTTTTTGGTATATACATGTATCCATTTACCTATTTCCTAAGATGAGAAATTTCACTTTATATAATATATTTTTGACTAAAAATTGTAAAATATGACCAAAGTGTCCTAATTTTTTCGTTAATTACTCGTCTATTTATCTATCTATCGACAATTTGTTGATGGCATCTAATAGATAATTTTATTGTCTATCTTTTCGTATATATATGTATCAATTTATCTTTTTCCTAAGATGAGAAATTTCACTTTATATAATATATTTTTGACTAAAAATAGTAAAATATGACAAAAATGTCTTAATTGTTTCATTTATTACTCGTCTATTTATCTATCTATCGACAATTTGTTGATGGCATCTAATAGATAATTTTAATGTCTATTTTTTGGTATATACATGTATCAATTTATCTATTTCTTAAGATGAGAAATTTTACATTATATAATATATTTTTTACTAAAAATTGTAAAATATGACAAAAATGTCTTAATTTTTTCATTTATTACTCGTCTATTTATCTATCTATCGACAATTTGTTGATGGCATCTAATAGATAATTTTATCGTCTATCTTTCTATATATACATGTTTCTATTTATCTATTTCCTAAGATGAGATATTTCACTTTATTTAATATATGTTTTACTAAAAATAGATAAATATGACAAAAGTGTCTTAATTTTTGTGTTTATTACTCCTCTATTTGTCTATCTATCAACAATTTATTGATGGCATCTAATAGATAATTTTATTGTCTATTTTTTGGTATATAAAAATATCTATTTATCTATTTCCTAAGATGAGAAATTCCATTTTATATAATATATTTTTGAATAATTATAGTAAAATATGACCAAAGTGTCCCAGTTTTTTCGTTAATTACTCGTCTATTTATCAATCTATCGACAATTTGTTGATGGCATCTAATAGATAATTTTATTGTCTATCTTTTTGTATTACATGTATCTATTTATCTATTTCCTAAGATGAGAAATTTCACTTTATATAATATATTTTTAACTAAAAATGGTTAAATATGACAAAAATATCTGAATTTATTCATTTAGTACTCGTCTATTTATCTATCTATTGAAAGTTTGTTAATGGCATCTAATAGAAAATTCTATTGTCTATCTTTTGGTATATACATGTATCTATTTATCTATTTCCTAAGATGAGAAATTACACTTTATATAATATATTTTTGACTAAAAATAGTAAAATATGACCAAAGTGTCCCACTTTTTTCGTTAATTACTCGTCTATTTAACAATCTATCGACAATTTGTTGATGGCATCTAATAGATAATTTTATTGTCTATATTTTGGTATATACATGTATCTATTTATATATTTCCTAAGATGAGAAATTTCACTTTATATAATATATTTTTAACTAAAAATAGTAAAATATGAAAAAAATATCTTAATTTTCTTGTTAATTACTCGTCTATTTATCTATTTATCGACAAATTGTTGATGGTATGTAATAGATAATTTTATTGTCTATCGTTTGGTTTATACATGTATCTATTTATCTTATTCCTAAGATAAGAAATTTCACTTTATATATTATATTTTTGACTAAAAATTGTAAAATATGACAAAAGTGTCTTAATTATTTCATTAATTACTCGTCTATTTATCTATCTATCATCAATTTGTCGATGGCATTTATTAGATAATTTTATCTTCTATCTTTTGGTATATACATGTATCTATTTATTTATTTTTTAAGAGGAGAAATTTCACTTTATATAATATATTTTTGACTAAAAATTGTAAAATATGACTAAAGTGTCTTAATTGTTTCATTTATTACTCGTCTATTTATCTATTTATTGACAATTTGTCGATGGCATCTAATAGATAATTTTATCGTCTATCTTTTGGTATATACATGTATCTATTTATCTATTTTTTTATGATGAGAAATTTCACTTTATATAATATATTTTTGACTAAAAATAGTAAAATATGACCAAAGTGTCCCACTTTTTTCGTTAATTACTCGTCTATTTATCAATCTATCGACAATTTGTTGATGGCATCTAATAGATAATTTTATTGTCTATCTTTTGGTATATACATGTATCTATTTATCTATTTCCTAAGATGAGAAATTTCACTGTATATAATATATTTTTGACTAAAAATTGTAAAATATGACAAAAGTGTCTTAATTTATTCATTTATTACTCGTCTATTTATCTATCTATCGACAATTTGTTGATGGCATCTAATAGATACTTTTATTGTGTATCTTTTGGTATATACATGTATCTATTTATCTCGTTCCTAAGATGAGAAATTTCACTTTATACAATATATTTTAGACTAAAAATAGTATAATAAGACAAAAGTGTCTAATTATAATTGTTTCATTTATTACTCGTCTATTTATCTATCTATGGACAATTTGTTGATGGCATCTAATAGATAATTTTATCTTTTATATTTTGGTATATACACGTATCTATTTATCTATTTATTAAGATTACAAATTTTACTTTATATAATATATTTTTAACTAAAAATAGTAAAATATAACAAAAGTGTCTTACTTTTCTTGTTAATTACTCGTCTATTTATCTATCTATCGACAATTTGTTGATGGCATCTAATTGATAATTTTATTGTCTATCTTTTGGTTTATACATGTATCTATTTATCTTATTGCTAAGATGAGAAATTTCACTTTATATATTATATTTTTGACTAAAAATAGTAAAATATGAAAAAAATGTTGTTAATAATAAAAGCAGTGTTGCCAATAATAAATACACTCCATACGTACACACACACCCTCAAACGCACATAGAAATATCAACCTCAGAAAATAACACCATATATACGTGTGTATATGTGTGTGTGCATATGTGTATATGTGTGTGTGCATATGTGTATGTGTGTGTGTACGTGTGTGTGTACATGCGTACATGTGTGTGTGTGTGTGTGTGTGTATACATGTGTATATGTGTGTATGTGTGTGTGTATGTATGTGTGTGTGTATGTATGTGTACGTGTGTGTATGTACGTGTGTCTGTGTGTGTATGTGTGTGTGTATGTGTGTGTGTATATGTGTGTGTATGTGTGTGTGTATATGTGTGTGTACATGTGTGTGTACATGTGTGTGTACATGTGTGTGTACGCGTGTATGTGTGTACGAGTGTATGTGTGTGTACGTGTGTGTGTATGTGTGTGTGTGTGTATGTAAGTGTGTGAGTGTATGTATGTGTGTGTGTATGTGTGTGTGTACGTGTGTGAACGTGTGTGTGTACATGTGTGTGAGTGTGTGTGTGTGTGTGTGTGTGTGTGTGTGTGTGTGTGTGTACGTGTACGTGTGTGTGTGTGTGTGCGTGCGTGTGTGTACATGTATGTGTCTGTACATGTACGTGTGTGTTTGTGTATACGTGTGTGTGTATACATGTGTGTGTGTGTACGTGCATGTGTGTGTACGTATGTGTGTGTATGTATGTGTGTGTGTGTGTGTGTGTGTGTGTGTGTGTGTGTGTGTGTGTGTATGTATGTGTGTGTGTGTGTGTGTATGTGTGTGTGTGTGTGTGTGTACGTGTGTGTGTGTGTGTACGTGTGTTTGTGTGTACGTATGTGTGTGTAGTATACGTGTGTGTGTGTGTATGTGTGTGTGTGTACGTGTGTGTCTATACGTGTGTGTATGTGTGTGTGTACCTGTGTACGTGTTCGTGAGTGTGTTTGTATACATGTGTATATGTGTGTATGTATGTTTACGTGTGTGTGTGTATACGTGTGTGTGTGTGTGTGTACGCGTGTTTGTGTGTACGTATGTGTGTGTAGTATACGTGTGTGTGTGTATGTGTGTGTGTATGTGTGTGTACATGTGTGTGTGTGTGTGTGTGTGTGTCCAACCACCGTTGGGGTAGGACGTCTGACAAGTGTGCTCCATTAGTGATCTAAATCATGACTTGAACTAATGCTTGGAATAACAGTCTGTGTTTGACTCATCGTAGTGTATGAAGCAAACATGGAAAAACTTATACCAAATAAACTAACAATACCAGAATCAGGAATACAGTGCAGAAAGTGTACCGGTGATTTTGAAAAAGCTGCTATCAAGTGCGACCTGTGTTATGGTTATTTTCATGTGAAATGTACTAACATGCCGTATTACATGGCTATTAAATACTTCATATCGAGGATTCAGTACGTGTGTGAGGATTGCATGCAGACAAAGACTGGGAACTATCCACTTTTGGCAGCAGACAAAGACTGGGAACTATCCACTTTTGGCAGCATGGATCCAGGCACAGTGTGAGAAGGACGACCAATGTTGTGATGACGTCATAGGTTACCCCGGTAGTTTGAGCTCTGAGACTGCCGACAACAATAGTGAACGCCAGGGTACAGGTGAGGTCGAAAGCGGTAAACAATACAACAAACTAGTACTTGCTATTACTGAACTTAGAGCTGACGTAAAAAAGATTGCCCAGAAAGTTGAAAAAGAGAAAATAGAACACAAGAAAAAAACATATGCCGAAGCCACATATTCTACAAACCATGTTAAATCAGATTTCAACCAACAAGCTGTATATATGAAGAGTAAAAATGGAATAAGTGTAACAGAAGAGAATAACGTTGATATTATAAATGCACTAAAAACAGTACCAACAGTGGCCATGAAAACGGTAAGTGACAATGCCATAAAACTAGTGTTTCCTAATAATGAAGCAAAAAATCGAGGTATTGGAGCACTGGAACAAACAGAGGATTACGACAACTATGAACTCTCGTACGAGAGGAAACTGAGGTCCAAAATAGCAGTGACGCATGTACCAAACACAATTGAAGACTCAGCGATTGCGCAGTCGATAACAGAGAAAAACTCTAACATAACACAGCTAATAGATGAAGAGAACGAAATAAAGGTCTTGTTCTCGAAGCCTGGGGCCCCAGGATATAAAACGGTTATTATAGGAACATCTCCTCGTATCAGGAACACAATTATGAACAATGGAGGACGTGTATATATACACATGTCTCGGTGCATCACATATGACCACTATTGGGTTTTAAGATGCGGAAAATGCATGGAGTATGGTCACAAAACCGCCAGATGTACTGAACCAAACCCGTGTTGCGGATATTGTAACAAAGATCACCTGTCAAAAGACTGTAATGAAAAAAGGAATTTGAAATGTGATCACTGCATGAAAACATCCAGGGCAGATACATACCATTCCGTGTTCGACAGGGAGTGTCCAGCATTTATTGCAGCCAAGAATTTAATCCTAAGACGTACCATGAGATGCACAGAGGAGACAGAAACTAACTCAAAAAATTAATTACGACACACAGCCACCACATGTACCATATCGATCCCGAGACTGTTACACAAAAAGAACCAGACATCAACATAAAGCAGAAAACAATAGTGTGCTGTAACATAGAGGATATATTAACAAGAAATAAACGTTACAAGATAGCTATGATAGAAGAACTAGCTGAAACGTACAACTCAGTTTTAATATGTTGCACCGAATCACACTTAAGAAAAGAAATACAAATTGGAGAAATAAAAATGACCAAGTTTCAACACTTTAGAGGAGACAGATTACCAGGAAAGAAAAAAAGGCGGAGTGATAGTATATGTGAGAAATGAC
Source organism: Petrolisthes manimaculis (assembly GCA_034508575.1). Taxonomy (NCBI): domain Eukaryota; kingdom Metazoa; phylum Arthropoda; class Malacostraca; order Decapoda; family Porcellanidae; genus Petrolisthes; species Petrolisthes manimaculis. Next base: position 145,566 of record JAWZYT010000268.1, read on the forward strand.
TGGTCGACTCAAACCAGAATGTTGTGTACAGGATCTGACGGTGAAACTGAATATATCATACTCCACATAGCACATCTGAATATGCTTGTAGCTACAGTCTACCGACCACCAGGGTGTTCAGCACAAAGTTTCTTACAATTCACTAACATATTAACTGAAACAAAAAATAAACTAGGAACAACGGAACCAACAACTTTAGTAAATGGAGACCTAAATTTACCGATTATTCAGTGGAATACTCAGAACATCCATGGAGGAACCGCCACTGATAGACTACACTCTGCCACACTAATTAATCTACCAAACGAATTTATGATGGAACAGATGGTGAAGGAACCCACTAGAGGAAAAAATATTATAGACCTAATATTTATCAACAATCCAGAACTTATAAATAAAGTAAGTGTAGAAGATACTATATTATCTGATGACAGACTAGTGATAATAGAAACAAATATATATGAAGAAGAAACTATAGATAAACCACTAAACCTAGAATCATTGGCCTCTATCAACTTTTTTAATAAAAACACTGACTGGAACAACATCAACGAAGAAATAACCAACATCAACTGGAACCAAGAACTGGACAATATGATCTGCACCGAAATGTTTGAGACTATTCATTCAAAGTTATTCGAAATCTGCGCCCCTCATACACCGAAAAGGAAGAAGCCACAACGCAGGGGAATTCCACGAGAACCAAAAATTCTGATGAAAAAAAGGAGCAGACTAACCAAACAATTAAGGACAACAAAATCACCAAACCGTGAAAAAATCCAAAACAAGATTGCCATCATCGAAAATAAATGATCAAAATCGTTCATAGACGAACAACAAACAGGAGAAAAACGCGCCATAGATGCGATCAGTGAAAACCCCAAACATTTTTATTCCTATGCCAGATCCAAGGCAACAGTACACACTAACATCGGACCCATCAACAAAAACGGAACACTAATCACAGATCCTAGAGGAATTTCTGAAGCACTGAACGAACAATACGTTTCAGCCTTCAGTGAACCTCGACAAAACCATACGAGACATACAAACACACAGCAAAACACACGAGGTAATGAGATAAATGACATCGAATTTAACGAGATAGATATAGAACACAACATAGCAACAATGAACAAGGAGGCTGCAGCAGGACCGGACAAAATCCCAGCCATATTATTAAAGCAATGTGCACGAAGCCTCTCTATACCATTATACAAGTTATGGCGAACATCCATGGACACAGGAGAAATACCAACCAAACTGAAACATGGTGCAATAACACCGATATACAAAGGAGGAGACCGAACCTTAAGGAAAAATTATAGACCAGTTGCTTTAACATCGCATGTCATAAAAGTGTATGAAAAAATCATCGTGAAGAAAATAATTACATTTCTAGAGGAAAATATGCTATTTAACCCAGGACAACATGGATTCAGACAAGGGAGGTCATGTTTGTACCAACTATTACAACACCGAATGGACATACTCAACTATCTCGAAAATGAAACTGGTGTAGATGTAATATACCTAGACTTCGCAAAAGCGTTTGACAAAGTAGACCATTCAATACTTATAGAGAAACTGAGTCACATTGGAATTGGCGGTAAACTGATCGAGTGGATACGGTTTTTTTTCATCAGAACCCAGACAGTGGTGGTTAAAGGAGTAGAATCAGAAATAACAGAAGTGAAAAGTGGCGTGGCGCAGGGATCGGTACTAGGTCCACTGTTATTCCTTATCTATATAAGTGACATAGACAAAAATATGAACTACTGCAAAGCTACATCGTTTGCAGATGACACCAGACTGCTGAAAAGTATAAAATATGAAGAAGATAAAGAATTGATGCAAAGTGATCTAGCAAAGATATACCAATGGACAAACAATAACAACATGGAATTCAACAGCACAAAGTTCGAACTACTGAGCTACAGACATCCAAAATTCCAACACCTTATAAGCATCTACGAAACACCAAATGCAGCAACAATCGCCCAAACAAACCAAGTACGTGATCTAGGTATAATATTAATTGACAACGCCACCTTCAACCAACAAATAGACAGCACTGTAACCAGAACTAGACAAACAATAGGATGGATTCTACGTACATTTAGAACAAGATAAACTAGAGCAATGATCACCCTCTACAAGTCGTTAGTTCTACCAATGCTGGAATACTGCTGCCAACTGTGGAGTCCTACGAGAATCGGAGATATAAGAAAACTGGAAGCCGTTCAGAGGACATACACGAACAGAATTGCAGGCCTAAACAACATGAATTACTGGCAAAGATTAAAATACTTGAACTTATACTCACTAGAGAGAAGAAGAGAGAGATACATAGTCATATATATCTGGAAAATAATTAATGGACTGGTCCCCAACTTAGAGCCTTCTAACGCCATTACAACTGGCAACAGTGGACGGAGAGGGTTATTATGTATAGTACCAACCATCACAGGCACATGGAGAAGAATTCAAACATTGAAAGAAAGCTCTATTGCAATACAAGGGCCGAAATTATACAACAAACTACCCAAGAATATAAGAAAACAAAATACAACACTAGAAAATTTTAAGGAGAATTTAGACCAATTTTTAAGAAACATACCAGACAAACCATCACTACCGCACTACCACACCACTACGGAAGGTAACAGCATACTGCAACACATTACACGCACTACATGAGGGCGACGCTTCACGTGGCCCTGGTCCCACTACGGACCGAACTTCATCTCAGGTGTGTGTGTGTGTCAGTCGGTGTCGTGGAGTAAAGACGTGTTACAATTGAGCTCCGATTACCAGTGTTAATTCCTGTGTTAATATTCCCCATACACACTCCCAAACGCCCATAAAGCTCTATAAGTGGCAAAGGAACAAGTTGTCAGGTTCTGGATTATTGGTGTAGCTGGACTTAGTCACAGTAACAGTGTATAATAGAAATTCCCAGGCTATACCGTCCATTCGACCCTGTTTCTGATGTTTGTGCATGTGCAGGTGGACTGTGATGTCAACAGAAACAGTCGATAACTGCCGATAACCCCCCCCCCCCTCCCTGCCTTCCCACCCCGGCCACCTGAACAGCTGACTAACCCCGACCCAAATTCTAAACCAACACAATGTCACGTACTAATTTACCCCCACCAGAGCAATCATGTGTTATATGTTCTAAACTCTGTGTTTTAGAAAGCATAAAGTGCAAGAAATGTAATAAATATATTCATCCAAACTGTTCCAAATTACCAGCATATTCACTAGTCAATTGGTTCACGACTCGACATAAATACAAGTGTGAACTTTGTGTTCGTACCTCGATGAATGACGAGGATTATGATCAAAAATTTGCTTTTGTCTCTAATCTTCTCATTGATGCGGGGGAGACTATACAGAATGAAAGCAAAAACAACAGTGATCAAGATGTTAGTGTGTGCAAGCAGCCGTTGGAAGTAATAATTAACGCTGCCTCTGATAACCTAAAGTGATCAAGATGTTAGTGTGTGCAAGCAGCCGTTGGAAGTAATAATTAACGCTGCCTCTGATAACCTACAGTGATCAAGATGTTAGTGTGTGCAAGCAGCCGTTGGAAGTAATAATTAACGCTGCCTCTGATAACCTACAAAATGATACTATAGAAAATGAAAATGACAGTGAACAAGAATGTAGTGACATTGAGCTGTCACTACAAACGGCCTCGGTTGACCCTAACAAACCTAACCCCCCAGTCAATCCAACCTTGCCTTCTACCACAAACACCTCTAACACTAATAATAAAAATAGTGATGATAATAAGAAGATAAAAATCTGCAAATTTTATAAAACTCATTCCTGCAAATATGGGCGCTCAGGAAAAAAGTGCAACTATGCTCACCCCAAAGTCTGCTACAAGTACAGAATTTATGGTCGGAACACAAAAAGGGGTTGCACATCTCAAACTTGCACCAACTATCATCCCGTTATATGCAAACATTCCGAAAAAGACAGACTTTGCCTATACCTAGAATGCCCTTATCTTCACCTAAAAGGCACTCGACGCTACCAACCACAACCCCCAACCACACCCACACCTACACCTACACCTACACCTACACCTACACCCACACCTACACACACTGACACTAATATACCAGGTGGAACATACCCTTCCACCACACATATCACCAGCAGTCTACTAACCAACCTACCAGTCAATATCAACGCAACGATGACTCACGACATTTTTTATTCTTAGACATCCAGGAGATGAAGGCCCAACTAGCACAATTAATGAGGCTTTTGCCAATACAAAGGGACCAGCACCAACATCACCCAGTCCCCCTACCCAACATGGCCCATCCTCCGCCATTCCTCCAACGCCAGTATTAAATAATATATTGACTGCAAACATTGAAGGTCTAATTCCTTATAGATTCAAAGAAAAATTACCACTTATTAAGGAATTAATGACGGATTCTCACGCCCTAATTACATCCTTCACCGAGTCCCATCTGAACCATAACATCAAAGATGCGGAGGTACATATTAATAACTATAATATCATACGCACAGACCGCACTAACAGAAAGAAAGGTGGTGTCATTACATATATAAGAGAAGAACTTACACCTGATACCCAAGTTCTCTTTTCCAAGTCAAACTCATATACTGAGGCCCAACTCATCTATATAAAGAAGTTAGACCTCATCTTCACCATCATTTATCGTCCACCAGACTGCCCCATCGAAGCCTTTCTCGAAACCATCAATGCCATTCGTGCTCTACTTGATACCTTTACTCCCCAACCTACGCTCATAATTACGGGAGATTTTAATCTACCCATTATAGATTGGTCCACGGACTCCATTAACAGAGGCTCAACCAGTGACCGATCCCAGGCACTCCATCTACAATCTTTTGTCCAAGACTTCTTCCTTACCCAAGTAATTACAGCTCCAACTCGTCAAAACAACATCCTTGACTTGTTTTTTTACCAACAACGAGGACCTAATATACAACCATGAAGTATTAATAACCAACCTGAGCGATCATAATTTGATCAAAATCACCACTAACACAAAATCTTCAGTGACAAAACCAAACTTTACTAAAGTATGTGAATTACCTACCAACTTCTCTGACCTAATTTTTTTTAGTCAAGACGTGTCATGGGATGGTTTATGTGAGTTCCTTAACTCAACTGACTGGTCCACCTCCCTTGACCACCTCAACCCTAACGACCAACTAAACCTAATACTGGACACTTTTCTAAAAGCCTCGATTCAAAATGTACCACCGAGGTCAAACAGAATTACCAAGTATTCAATAATACCAAAGGACAGAAGGCTTCTCATGAGAAAAAGAGGAAAATTAAAAAAAGAAATTGAACAAAACTACGAACAACGACAGATTTGAACGATTAACCGAGCAAATTTCAGGCATAAATGCAGCCCTAGTAGATTCCACCACATGTGAGCTTGTTCACAAAGAAGCAATGGCTGTGAAAAGTATAAAAGAAAACCCAAAATATTTCTATACATACGCCTTTAAGAAGTCAAAAATAAAGACCCCTGTTGGTCCTCTTAAGGAAGGTGACAAGACAATAACTGACCCCCCCAAAATAAGTGATCTAATAAGAAAACAATATGAAACAGTTTTTAGCATACCACTTCAAGAAAAAACTATCAACTGTCCAGTAGATTTCTTCATGTCTACAGACCAAGCCAACCAAGACCAACAACTTCACAACATCACCATTAACACTACTGACATAATTGAAGCCATTAAAACTCTAAGCAACAACTCAGCGGCCGGCCCTGACCATATACCAGCAATCTTTCTCAAAAGATGTGCGGATATGTTGGCAAAGCCACTGCTCATATTTTACCGAAACTCCCTTGCTACTGGTATCGCGCCACAACTCCTCAGATCGGCGAAAATCACCCCAGTTTTTAAAGGAGGTTCGTGAGGTGAGGCAAATAACTATAGGCCCATAGCTCTCACCTCGCACATCATCAAAGTACTTGAAAAAATAATCACCAAGAAAATCACTACATATCTCGAAGACTCAAACAAAATGAATGATGGACAACATGGTTTCAGGAGAGGTCGATCATGTCTATCTCAACTTCTTGCTCATCACGATCGGCTCATCACCTCCCTTGAACTCAATACTATGATTGACGTAGTGTACCTTGACTTTTCAAAGGCTTTCGACAAGGTTGACACGGGGTTCTGCTCCATAAGCTGCGAAACCTGGGAATCTCCGGTCAACTCGGTCTTTGGATATTTGCATTTTTAACCAACAGAACCCAATTTGTCGCTGTCAGTGGAGCCATGTCGTCTGTGTCGTCTGTCCTGAGTGGTGTTCCTCAAGGCTCTGTCCTGGGACCACTACTGTTTCTTGTCCACATCCACGACATAGACTCAAACATCACCAACTCCACTGTCAATTCTTTCGCTGATGACACGCGAATCACTAAAGTTATTAATACTTATGAAGATGCTGTCCTCCTACAAAATGATCTAGAGGAAATATATAAATGGGCCAACATCAATAACATGAAATTTAATAATAACAAATTCGACCATCTTAGATATTCAACAACACCAACCCAACTACCAAATGCATCCTACGAAGCACCTGATGGCTCCATCATTGTTACCCAGCCCTGCGTCAGAGACCTTGGTGTCTGCCTCTCAAACGACGCTACATTTTCATTACACATTACCAATATAGTGAAAAAAGCGCGTGGTCAACTGGGTTGGATACTCCGCACCTTCAAGACAAGAGACCCCTTTCCGATGTTGACCTTGTACAAATCGCTGGTTGTCCCCTTGTTGGAATATTGCTGCCAGTTGTGGTCCCCTTGGAGACCTGGGGATATCCAAGCACTTGAATCGGTACAAAGATCATTTACTTACCGCATATCAACTGTAAAAGATGTAAACTATTGGGGGCGAATCAATACCCTCAAACTGTACTCTCTGGAGCGGCGTAGAGAACGATACCTGATTCTCTATGTCTGGAAGACAATGCAGGGCCTATGTTCCAATGACATAGACCTACGCTTCCACGAGCACCAACGACTAGGTCAACTCTGCAACATAGGTAGAGTTCACCCTCGGGCCCTAACAAGAGTGAAGACGCTTAGGAGCAATTCCTTTTCCATACGTGGTCCAGCGCTCTTCAACTCACTACCACGACAATACCAGCCCTCACCAACGTCACCCTTCACCACTTTAAATCAAGACTTGACCAATTTCTACAAGATGTACCGGACGAGCCACACCTCCCTCACTACAACTCCCGTGCCCCAACCAACTCAATAATAGACTGGTTGGCTCTTCGACGGACGGACGGCGACTTCACTTACCCAGGGGAGGCGACCCATCGCGACCCCGAAGCACAGCACCATGTCTAGCGGGGCTGATTGCTTCCAACTTCTTCACAGGATTCACAGGTGTGTGTGTGTGTGTGTGTGTGTGTCCCCTACTCCCGCACCCCTATAAACCGACCTGACAATGTTTTTAACACTCACTGGAGGGTTCCTCGTAGTGATGCTCCAGTGAGGCTCCAACAACCTGTTAACTAACCTGAAAATTCCATTACCTTGTCATATAGTGCATAACTGGTAGACATTTAAAAAAGGGCAGTTAAATTTGACCCTATTTCAACAAAATATGGTATTACACTGGTGTACAGTTGCCAAAAAAGGTATTGCGACAAATCTTGATAGAACTTTAACCATAGTAATATCCACAACTATTTGTATATGGACTATAAGCATGTATAACAGAAGGAAATATAGATATCCTTCTGTAATACATACTTAAATCCCTACAAACAACTATGGACATTAATATATTTAAAGTTGTATCAATAGGTGTCGCAGTACCTTTTTTGGCAACTGTACATTCTAAAAAGGTCAATGTTACACTGTAAAATCTTAAACCAGTGCAATTTTTGGTTTCTGCCATTACAATGTTTCATGTAGACATTGACATAGATTACTTTGATGCAAGTGTTTCAACAATAACATATAGACCACCACAGTTACTAGCAATGGTATAACAGCATGTAATCCTCACCTTAACAATGAGAAGATTTGTGTTGGGTTTTAATCTGAAGACACATGGCAGATCTCAATCACTTGATCTCCCATACATTCTTGATAACTTTCTTAGCACCACTAATATTCCACCACTTCCACCGGTTTGTTTAAACATTAACTAACACAAGCATTATTTTCACATCTGGTCAGGATCATGGTACCAATAGTAGTGGACCAAGCTGCTCAACACACTCAAGTAACCTGTAAACAATAAAATCATTAGTAACTGACCACACCTTGCAGGGTTGGGGTCAATAATTAGTTACCTTCACCCAACCACAATACCACTGAATTCATTGTGGTACCAACCAGATAAGCACAGATGGCCTTATGTACACTGGGGGTCAGAAGTTGTGTCCTCATCAAATTGCAGGATTAATAAACTAGCAGAGCTTTGACAACTGTGATGTTCAAACCTTTTAAAACTAGACTCAATAGGTTAAGGGGGTGTGGGAGAAGGGGACAGGCTTGGAGGGTGACTGGGGGGTGCAGGAATAGGGGGACAGGCTTCATGACATAAAAAACATTTGTTTCAATCATCCTAAATAATATATAATTTCATACCGTACTGGTAGATTATAAAATACCATAGGCCTACCGTACTGTAATTCTGTACTGTAATACTGTACTGTACCCGTACACACATACAAACACACCAACAATAGAAAAGATACATACAGAAAACTTATGTCAACAAGCAGCACCTTGTTTCAAAACAGTGTTAGTTTAAATAAATACCCATTATTTGTTTCAAAACAGTATTAGTTTAAATAAAAACCAATTATTTGTTTCAGAATGGTGTTAGTTTAAATAGATACCCATTATTTGTTTCAAAACAGTATTAGTTTAAATAAAAACCAATTATTTGTTTCAGAATGGTGTTAGTTTAAATAAATACCCATTATTTGTTTCAAAACAGTATTAGTTTAAATAAATACCCATTATTTGTTTCAAAACAGTGTTAGTTTAACCCTTAACGTCCGGACCGCGGTCATAGACGGACCCAGGAAGCCTCCGGGTCGTGTCTTACACCCCTGCCATGTGGTGACCGGGCGAGATGAAGCACCGCTATTGCCAATGTCGGCATTTGCGAGCCCAATTTGGCGGGGTTTTTTTCACTTGGCTATACTTCACCACCATCCCTACAAATCACCATCGTCAGTCAGTGTGTTACTGACTGTAAACATGGATGGATGTGGATTAGATTTCTCGTGCGTGTCCGATTCTGTGTTGCGCCATGCTTACTTACAACACTGACTGCCACCCGCGCGGGCCACGTTCAGTTGTCGTCACAGCCACTGCACCTAAGCGAACGCAGCCGCGCTCACACGAAAAAGTACCCTTCATTCCTCACTTAATTTCTCGGCAACGGAGAGTTGTAAAGAGCTGAGGTTGGTTTTATTGGAAAGAGGAAGAGTTGATGGTGATAACAAGACCAAATTTAAGTTGTTCAGTATCGTAGTTTAGACGTACAGAGTAAGTGGAATAGAGCGATTTTGGAAAAATCGGCCAAAAGCGCCCGGCCACACAGTAGGGAAAGTAAGACTAGCCCTGGACTGACAAAATGGCTATCCATAGTTATCCCGTCGCGGAGGGGTTAAATAGATACCCATTATTTGTTTCAAAACGGTGTTAGTTTAAATAGATACCCATTATTTGTTTCAGAATGGTGTTAGTTTAAATAAATACCCATTATTTGTTTCAAAACGGTGTTAGTTTAAATAAATACCCATTATTTGTTTCAAAACAGTGTTAGTTTAAATAAAAACCAATTATTTGTTTCAGAATGGTGTTAGTTTAAATAAATACCCATTATTTGTTTCAAAACAGTGTTAGTTTAAATAAATACCCATTATTTGTTTCAAAACGGTGTTCTATGCACATAATAATAATTAATTACAATATTAATATATAATAACAGTTATTTATGGTACTATTATGTTATTATTATTATAAACTGATATAAATAATTATGTTATGTTATTATATAGACTTGTAAATACACATAAACATTAATTATAAAGGAAAATTATAATATAAACAAACCTTGGCTGATACTTCTCTGTTCAAATCCACATTAGCAGTGTTACCATATTGGTTACCAGTGTTACCATACATGTGTGTCACTGTAACTATTAACAATTATATAGTCTAGAAAAAAAGCATGTGAATAAAAAAATTATCATTCATTCATTCTTTCATTTACATATATTTATTTTTTTTCAAATCAACTTCAAACCTCAAATCTATTTATCTATTTAATAAGATGAAAAATTTCACTTTATATAATATATTTTTTACTAAAAATTGTAAAATATGACAAAAGTGTCTTAATTTTCTTGTTTATTGCTCGTCTATTTATCTATCTATCGACAATTTGTTGATGTCATCTAATAGATCATTTTATTGTCTAATTTTTTGGTATATACATGTATCAATTTATCTATTTCCTAAGATGAGAAATTTCACTTTATATAATATATTTTTAACTAAAAATAGTAAAACATGACAAAAGTGTCTTAATTTTCTTGTTAATTACTCGTCTATTTATCTATTTATCGACAATTTGTTGATGGCATCTAATAGATAATTGTATTGTCTATCTTTTGGTTTTTACATGTATCTATTTATCTATTTCCTAAGATGAGAAATTTCACTTTATATATTATATTTATGACAAAAAAATGTAAAATATGACCAAAGTGTCCAATTTCTTCATTAATTACTCGTCTATTTATCTATCTATCAACAATTTGTTGATGGCATCTATTAGATAATTTTAACGTCTATCTTTTGGTATGTACATGTATCTATTTATCTATTTTCTAAGATGAGAAATTTCACTTTATATAATATATTTTTGACTAAAAATTGTAAAATATGACTAAAGTGTCTTAATTGTTTCATTTATTACTCATTTATTTATCTATCTATTGACAATTTGTTGATGGCATCTAATAGATAATTTTATTGTCTATCGTTTGGTTTATACATGTATCTATTTATCTTATTCCTAAAATGAGAAATTTCACTTATATATTATATTGTTGACTAAAAATTGTAAAATATGACAAAAGTGTCTTAATTATTTCATTTATTACTCATCTATTTATCTATCTACCGACAATTTGTTGATGGCATCTAATAGATAATTTTATTGTCTATCTTTTCGTATATACATGTATCAATTTATCTATTTCATAAGATGAGAAATGTCACTTTATATAATATATTTTTGACAAAATTGTAAAATATGACCAAAGTGTCTTTATTTATTCATTTATTACTCGTCTATTTATCTATCTATGGAAAATTTGTTGATGGCACCTAATTGATACTTTTATTGTCTATCTTTTGGTATATACATGTATCCATTTATCTATTTCCTAAGATGAGAAATTTCACTTTATATAATATATTTTTAACTAAAAATGGTTAAATATGACAAAAATGTCTTAATTTATTCATTTAGTACTCGTCTATTTATCTTTCTATTGAAAGTTTGTTGATGGCATCTAATAGATAATTCTATTGTCTATCTGTTGGTATATACATGTATCTATTTATCTATTTCCTAAGATGAGAAATTCCACTTTATATAATATATTTTTGACTAAAAATAGTAAAATATGACCAAAGTGTCTCACTTTTTTCGTTAATTACTCATCTATTTATCTATCTATCGACAATTTGTTGATGGCATCTAATAGAGAATTTTATTGTCTATCTTTTGGTATATACATGTATCTATTTATCTATTTCCTAAGATGAGAAATTTCACTTTATATAATATATTTTTAACTAAAAATAGTAAAATATGACAAAAATGTCCTAAT
>JAWZYT010000268.1:162500-177500 GCA_034508575.1 Petrolisthes manimaculis
AAACGAATTTATGATGGAACAGATGGTGAAGGAACCCACTAGAGGAAAAAATATTATAGAGCTAATATTTATCAACAATCCAGAACTTATAAATAAAGTAAGTGTAGAAGATACTATATTATCTGATCACAGACTAGTGATAATAGAAACAAATATATATGAAGAAGAAACTATAGATAAACCACTAAACCTAGAATCATTGGCCTCTATCAACTTTTTTAATAAAAACACTGACTGGAACAACATCAACGAAGAAATAACCAACATCAACTGGAACCAAGAACTGGACAATATGACCTGCACCGAAATGTTTGAGACTATTCATTCAAAGTTATTCGAAATCTGCGCCCCTCATACACCGAAAAGGAAGAAGCCACAACGCAGGGGAACTCCACGAGAACGAAAAATTCTGTTGAAAAAAAGGAGCAGACTAACCAAACAATTAAGGACAACAAAATCACCAAACCGTGAAAAAATCCGACACAAGATTGCCATCATCGAAAATAAATGATCAAAATCGTTCATAGACGAACAACAAACAGGAGAAAAACGCGCCATAGATGCGATCAGTGAAAACCCCAAATATTTTTATTCCTATGCCAGATCCAAGGCAACAGTACACACTAACATCGGACCCATCAACAAAAACGGAAGACTAATCACAGATCCTAGAGGAATTTCTGAAGCACTGAACGAACAATACGTTTCAGCCTTCAGTGAACCTCGACAAAACCATACGAGACATACAAACACACAGCAAAACACACGAGGTAATGAGATAAATGACATCGAATTTAACGAAATAGATATAGAACACAACATAGCAACAATGAACAAGGAGGCTGCAGCAGGACCGGACAAAATCCCAGCCGTATTATTAAAGCAATGTGCACGAAGCCTCTCTATACCATTATACAAGTTATGGCGAACATCCATGGAAACAGGAGAAATACCAACCAAACTGAAACATGGTGCAATAACACCGATATACAAAGGAGGAGACCGAACCTTAAGGAAAAATTATAGACCAGTTGCTTTAACATCGCATGTCATAAAAGTGTATGAAAAAATCATCGTAAAATAATTACATTTCTAGAGGAAAATATGCTATTTAACCCAGGACAACATGGATTCAGACGAGAGAGGTCATGTTTGTACCAACTATTACAACACCGAATGGACATACTCAACTATCTCGAAAATGAAACTGGTGTAGATGTAATATACCTAGACTTCGCAAAAGCGTTTGACAAAGTAGACCATTCAATACTTATAGAGAAACTGAGTCACATTGGAATTGGCGGTAAACTGATCGAGTGGATACGGGTTTTTTTCATCAGAACCCAGACAGTGGTGGTTAACCCTTAACGTCCGGTCCGCGGTCATAAACGGAGCCAGGTGGCGGCCGGGTCGTGTCTTACACCCTTGCCAAGTGGTGACCGGGCGGGATGAAGCACCGCTGTTGCCAATGTCGGCATTTACGAGCCCAATTTGGCGGTTTTTTTTTTACTTGGCTATACTTCACCACCACCCCTCCTCATCCCATACATAAATTAGTGAGCTACTGACCGCGAAGATGGCCGAACGTGACTCAGAATTTTCGCGCGTGTCCGATTCGGTGCCCCCTACCGCGCTGCCAAGTACGTCATCTCTCGTGACATCAACTCCCCGTGTGCAGCCTGCAAGAGCTCGCAGACCACCTGCTAGGCTCTCAGACTCTGCAATTGATAGGGAGTTGGAGGAAATGTCCGAGTTATCGTTTGGTAGTGACGACAGCGACAGTATTTATGATACGGAATGGCAGCTTGACCAGTCATCAGAGGGAGAAGTGTGTGAATCTGTATCCCACACAGCTCTTCCTTCATTGTCAAGCGTGCAAGACGTATCCAACGTTGCAGCCCCTGTTGCAATTCCGTCCACGAGTGGGGTGGGAGCTTTGAGAGGTAGTTTGGGAGACAATCTTTTGTCTCCTATTGTTGCTACCTCTCCCTTGGATACAGAACAAAAAGCTTCCACCTCCAAACCCCACTACGGGGTTACTCCTCAAGGTAAGAAGAGGTCAAGGAGGAGGTTGGATTTTTCATCCTCCTCAGATTCTTCTTCGGATGAGGAGTTGCAAAGACGCTACACAAAGAAAGGTGTTGGAAGAGGGAAGGGGAAGGGAAGAGGGAAGGGTAGAGGGAAGGGTAGAGGGAAGAGAACAGAGGAGCAGCAGGAGCAGCTTATCTCGTCTGACCTGGACCCTGATAACCCACCAGACCTGACGCCATCTCACCCCTCATCACCACCCCCTGCTACTCATGCTACTCATCCTTTGTGTGACAATCAGGGGGGTGAAGACGCATCACTGTTGCCTGCCCCCCCACTGTCGCCTGACCCCCCACTGTCGCCTGACCCCCCACTGTCGCCTGACCTCCCACTGTCGCCTGCCGGTCCTACGTTGCCTGACGCGGCGGCGCCGCCACCACCACCACCACCTCCACCACCACCACCACCTCCACCTCCACCACCAGCGGCAGGTCCTCGTGGCGCACCTCATCCTTACCTGTGGACGGATTGCGATTCGTTTGTGCCTGATATACCGACTTTTGATAACAGTCGGTCAGGTATTCAAGCCGTATTTCCCTGTCGTCCGTTGTCATCAATATTGGAATATTTTACTGCGTTCTTCGACGTAATAATGATGACATACTTGACGCAGGAAATAAATAACTTCAGACAATTCAGCAATCCACCAGATAGGGAACACAGCAAGATGTTGCCCTGGACTGACGTGACTGTTGCTGAGTTGTATGTGTGGTTAGCTCTGACGATGCTGATGCCGCACGTCAGGAAACATCGCCTCAAGGACTTCTGGAGCACTAACGTCCTTATTTCCACGCCTGCCTTTGGAAAATATATGTCCCGGGACAGGTATAGGGACATACTTTCCTATATTCACTTCGCCCCCAACATGGGTCCACACCTGAAAGACAGGCTTTGGAAAATTAGGCCCATTCTGACTATGCTCCAGGAGAAAATGCGAGGCTTTTTTCGACCATTCCAGAATGTTGTTATCGACGAGTCTCTGGTGCTGTTCAGGGGACGAGTGTCCTTTATTCAGTACATCCCGGCAAAGATTTGGCATCAAATTCTATGTCATCTGCGACTGTAAGACTGGCTATGTGTTGGATTTTATACTTTATTCAGGTACGGATGTGGATATCCCGGGCCAGGACCGTCTTGGCTTCAGCGGGAGTGTTGTCAAGAAACTCATGGGGGATTACCTTGACAACAACCACATCCTGTACACTGATAATTATTACACCTCTCCAGCACTTAGTCAGTTCCTTCTGCAGCACCAAACAGGATCCTGCGGCACCATTCGTGTCAATAGGAGGAATTGGCCAGTATTTACCCCCACCCACAGGGGTGACCGTCTCATGAAGAAATCGGGGAAAATGCTGGCCATCACTTGGCACGATAAACGCCCTGTCCGGATGCTCACCACCGTCCACAGGGGCACGATGCTGGATTCTGGGAAGATTGAGCGCGGCACAGGTAACAACATCTTCAAGCCTGATGCTGTGCTTGATTATAATATAAATATGAGACTCGTCGATAAGTCAGACATGATGGTGAGTGCCATCGATTGTCTGAGAAAAACCTGCAAGTGGTACAAGAAGGCTTTCTTCCACCTTCTTGACGTCACAGTGCTAAATTCGTACTTGCTCTACCTCCAGCAACACACCAACAGCCGACTACCACTCCGGCAGTACGAATTGGAGTTGGTAACCCAACTCTTACAGAAATTTAGCACTGTGCAACCACTGCAGCAGCACAGGCATGCACCAGCGGCGGGACGACCTGACAGATTGCAACAGAGTGCTTACATGTTGCGCCACAGCCTAATTGATCTGCCAACCTTGGCATCAGGTCGTCCAGGTTATCGCCGCTGCCATGTCTGCAAGCACACGACACGTCGCACTCAGAGACTCAAGGAAACTCGTTACTGGTGTAAGGAGTGTTGTGTGCCATTATGCCCTGGAAACTGCTTTTCAGAATATCATGGACTGGAATTTATATAGAAGCAGGAAGTGATGGGAGTAATGCGAGTGAAGTGACAGTGACACTTGGTGACAGTGACACTATTTAGTTATAAGTGAAGTGATAGTGACACGTTTTTAGGATATAAGTGAAGTGATAGTGACACGTTTTTAGGATATAAGTGAAGTGATAGTGACACGTTTTTAGGATATAAGTGAAGTGATAGTGACACGTTTTTAGGATATAAGTGAAGTGATAGTGATTAGGATATAAGTGAAGTGATAGTGACACGTTTTTAGGATATAAGTGAAGTGATAGTGACACGTTTTTAGGATATAAGTGAAGTGATAGTGATTAGGATATAAGTGAAGTGATAGTGACACGTATAATTTACGTTGAACATAATCAGTGATATTGACACAGAAAATGTTTTGCGTAAATACTCCCACACTTCTCTCCAGGGCATAAAATATTCTGGAATGGTTAGCTAACCACACTAAAACAGGGGCTGCAAAAGGTAGGGGGTACGACGGCACGCAAACACGAGAGAAAAATGATTGAGTCACGCACCTCGCCGACCCGCTGTCACCACCCAGCCCAGCCAACGTCAGAGCCACTCCACCCGCACGAACACCACCCCGCTCTCAGCCGTGAAGTGACCTTCATTCCTCACTTCATTTCTCGGCAACGGAGAGTCCCAGAGAGCTGAGGATGGTTTCATTGGAGAGAGGAAGAGTTGATGGTGAGTACAAGACCATATTTAAGTTGTTCAGTATCGTAGTTTAGACGTACGGAGTAAGTGAAGTAGAGTGAAATTGAGCGATTTTGGTAAAAGCGCCCGGCCAGCGAGGGAGGCAAGGTGCAGTAGCCCCGGCCTGACAGCGCGGCTATCCATAGTTTTCCCGTCGCGGAGGGGTTAAAGGAGTAGAATAAGAAATAACAGAAGTGAAAAGTGGCGTGGCGCAGGGATCGGTACTAGGTCCACTGTTATTCCTTATCTATATAAGTGACATAGACAAAAATATGAACTACTGCAAAGCTACATCATTTGCAGATGACACCAGACTGCTGAAAAGTATAAAATATGAAGAAGATAAAGAATTGATGCAAAGTGATCTAGCAAAGATATACCAATGGACAAACAATAACAACATGGAATTCAACAGCACAAAGTTCGAACTACTGAGCTACAGACATCCAAAATTCCAACACCTTATAAGCATCTACGAAACACCAAATGAAGCAATCATCGCCCAAACAAACCAAGTACGCGATCTAGGTATAATATTAAGTGACAACGCCACCTTCAACCAACAAATAGACAGCACTGTAACCAGAACTAGACAAACAATAGGATGGATTCTACGTACATTTAGAACAAGAGAAACTAGAGCAATGATCACCCTCTACAAGTCGTTAGTTCTACCAATGCTGGAATACTGCTGCCAACTGTGGAGTCCTACGAGAATCGGAGATATAAGAAAACTGGAAGCCGTTCAGAGGACATACACGAACAGAATTGCAGGCCTAAACAACATGAATTACTGGCAAAGATTAAAATACTTAAACTTATACTCACTAGAGAGAAGAAGAGAGAGATACATAGTCATATATATATGGAAAATAATTAATGGACTGGTCCCCAACTTAGAGCCTTCTAACGCCATTACAACTGGCAACAGTGGACGGAGAGGGTTATTATGTATAGTACCAACCATCACAGGCACATGGAGAAGAATTCAAACATTGAAAGAAAGCTCCATTGCAATACAAGGGCCGAAATTATACAACAAACTACCCAAGAATATAAGAAAACAAAATACAACACTAGAAAATTTTAAGAAGAATTTAGACCAATTTTTAAGAAACATACCAGACAAACCATCACTACCGCACTACCACACCACTACGGAAGGTAACAGCATACTGCAACACTTTACACCCACTACATGAGGGCGGCGCTTCACATGGCCCTGGTCCGACTGCGGACCGAACTTCATCTCAGGACAATCTCAGGTGTACGTGTGTGTGTCTGTATGTGTGTGTGTACGTGTGTGTATCTGTATGTGTGTGTGTGTACGTGTGTGTACGTGTGTGTTTCTATATGTGTGTGTGTGTGTGTGTGTACGTTTGTGTGTCTGTACGTATGTGTGTCTGTACGTGTGTGTGTGTGTACGTGTGTGTGTACGTGTGTGTGTCTGTACGTATGTGTGTGTGTATGTGTGTGTGTCTGTACGTATGTGTGTGTGTACGTGTGTGTGTACGTGTGTATGTGTGTACGTGTGTGTGTGTGTATGTCTGTACATGTGTGTGTGTGTGTGTGTGTGTGTGTGTGTGTGTGTGTGTGTGTGTATATGTGTATGTATGTGTGTGTGTGTGTGTACGTGTGTGTGTGCACATGTGTACGTGTGTGTGTGTACATGTGTACGTGTGTGTGTCTGTGTACGTTTGTGTGTATGTGTGTGTGTGTGTCCCCTACTCCCGCACCCCTATAAACCGACCTGACAATGTTTTTAACACTCACTGGAGGGTTCCTCGTAGTGATGCTCCAGTGAGGCTCCAACAACCTGTTAACTAACCTGAAAATTCAATTACCTTGTCATATAGTGCATAACTGGTAGACATTTCAAAAAGGGCAGTTAAATTTGACCCTATTTCAACAAAATATGGTATTACACTGGTGTACAGTTGCCAAAAAAGGTATTGCGACAAATCTTGATAGAACTTTAACCATAGTAATATCCACAACTATTTGTATATGGACTATAAGCATGTATAACAGAAGGAAATATACATATCCTTCTGTAATACATACTTATAATCCCTACAAACAACTATGGACATTAATATATTTAAAGTTGTATCAATAGGTGTCGCAGTACCTTTTTTGGCAACTGTATATTCTAAAAAGGTCAATGTTACACTGTAAAATCTTAAACCAGTGCAATTTTTGGTTTCTGCCATTACAATGTTTCATGTAGACATTGACATAGATTACTTTGATGCAAGTATTTCAACAATAACATATAGACCACCACAGTTACTAGCAATGGTATAACAGCATGTAATCCTCACCTTAACAATGAGAAGATTTGTGTTGGGTTTTAATCTGAAGACACATGGCAGATCTCAATCACTTGATCTCCCCTACATTCTTGATAACTTTCTTAGCACCACTAATATTCCACCACTTCCACCGGTTTGTTTAAACATTAACTAACACAAGCATTATTTTCACATCTGGTCAGGATCATGGTACCAATAGTAGTGGACCAAGCTGCTCAACACACTCAAGTAACCTGTAAACAATAAAATCATTAGTAACTGACCACACCTAGCAGGGTTGGGGTCAATAATTAGTTACCTTCACCCAACCACAATACCACTGAATTCATTGTGGTACCAACCAGATAAGCACAGATGGCCTTATGTACACTGGGGGTCAGAAGTTGTGTCCTCATCAAATTGCAGGATTAATAAACTAGCAGAGCTTTGACAACTGTGATGTTCAAACCTTTTAAAACTAGACTCAATAGGTTAAGGGGGTGTGGGAGAAGGGGACAGGCTTGGAGGGTGACTGGGGGGTGCAGGAATAGGGGGACAGGCTTCATGACATAAAAAACATTTGTTTCAATCATCCTAAATAATATTATAAGGTTAGTAAATTATCCGTGGTTACGGATTTCAACTGGTGTGACGATTTCTTTTGTGTTAGCTGTAGTACAATATAGTACACTTTACACGTACCATACCATACTGTAATGTACCTTACAGTACCATACTGTACTGTACTGTACTGCTACAATTTAGCACTTTTTCGGTACAATTCAGCACATTTATTCTATGTATGTATATTCCAATTTAAATAAAGTATGGAAAGGGTACGGAAAAGTCACCAAAAAGTAACATATTTTGGTATTCATACTTAACAAGAATTATCATACCATAATTTCATACCGTACTGGTAGATTATAAAATACCATAGGCCTACCGTACTGTAATACTGTACTGTAATACTGTACTGTACCCGTACACACATACAAACACACCAACAATAGAAAAGATACATACAGAAAACTTATGTCAACAAGCAACACCTTGTTTCAAAACAGTGTTAGTTTAAATAAAAACCAATTATTTGTTTCAGAACATCATTAGTTTAAATAAATACCCATTATTTGTTTCAAAACGGTGTTAGTTTAAATAGATACCCATTATTTGTTTCAAAACGGTGTTAGTTTAAATAAATACCCATTATTTGTTTCAAAACAGTGTTAGTTTAAATAAATACCCATTATTTGTTTCAAAACGGTGTTCTATGCACATAATATTAATTAATTACAATATTAATATATAATAACAGTTATTTATGGTACTATTATGTTATTATTATTATAAACTGATATAAATAATTATGTTATGTTATTATATAGACTTGTAAATACACATAAACATTAATTATAAAGGAAAATTATAATATAAACAAACCTTGGCTGATACTTCTCTGTTCAAATCCACATTAGCAGTGTTACCATATTGGTTACCAGTGTTACCATACATGTGTGTCACTGGAACTATTAAAAATTATATAGTCTAGAAAAAAAGTATGTGAATAAAAAAATTATCATTCATTCATTCATTCATTCTTTCATTTATATATATTTATTTTTTTATTTTTAGGTGAGGTTTTGGGTTCAACCTCAACCTCAAACCTCAAACCTCAAATCAACCTCAAACCTCAAATCAACCTCAAATCAATTTATCTATTTAATAAGATGAAAAATTTCACTTTATATAATATATTTTTGACTAAAAATTGTAAAATATAACGAAAGTGTCTTAATTGTTTCATTTATTACTCGTCTATTTATCTATCTATTGACAATTTGTTGATGGCATCTATTAAATAATTTTATTGTCTATCTTTTGGTTTATATATGTATATATTTATCTATTTCCTAAGATTCGAAATTTTACTTTATATATTATATTTTTGACTAAAAATTGTAAAATATGACAAAAGTGTCTCACTTTTTTTCGTTAATTACTCGTATATTTATTTATCTATTGACAATTTGTTGTTGGCATTGAAAAGATAATTTTATCGTCTATCTCTCGGTATATACATGTATCAATTTATCTATTTCCTTATTTCCTAAGATTCGACATTTTACTTTATATAATATATTTTTGACTAAAAATAGTAAAATATGACAAAAGTGTCTTATTTTCTTGTTTATTACTCATCTATTTATCTTTCTTTCGACAATTTTTTGATGGCATCTAATAGATAATTTTATTGTCTATCTTTTCGTATATACATGTATTAATTTATCTATTTCATAAGAGGAGAAATTCCACTTTATATAATATATTTTTGACTAAAAATAGTAAAATATGACCAAAGTGTCCGACTTTTTTCGTTAATTACTCGTCTTTTTATCTATCTATCGACAATTTGTTGATGGCATCTAATAGATACTTTTATTGTCTATTTTTTGGTATATACATGTATCTATTTATCTATTTCCTAAGATGAGAAATTTCACTTTATATAATATATTTTAGACTAAAAATTGTAAAATATGACAAATGTGTCTTAATTTATTCATTTATTACTCGTCTATTTATTTATCTATCGACAATTTGTTGATGGCATCTAATAGATAATTTTATTATCGATCTTTTGGTTTATACATGTATCGATTTATCTATTTCCTAAGATGAGAAATGTCACTTTATATATTATATTTTTGACTAAAATTAGTAAAATATTACCAATGTGTCTTAATTATTTCGTTTATTACTCGTCTATTTATCTATCTATCAACAATTTGTTGATGTCATCTAATAAATAATTTAATCGTCTATCTTTTGGTATATACATGTATTATATTTATCTATTTCCTAATATGAGAAATTTCACTTATTATAATATATTTTTAACTAAAAATTGTAAAATATGACAAAATTGTCTTAATTGTTTCATTTATTTCTCGTCTATTTATCTATATATTGACAATTTGTTGATGGCATCTAATAGATAATTTTATTGTCTATCTTTTGGTTTTTTCATGTATCTATTTATCTATTTCCTAAGATGAGAAATTTCACTTTATATAATATATTTTTGACCATAAATTGTAAAATATGACACAATTGTCTTAATTGTTTCATTTATTACTCGTCTATTTATCTATATATTGACAATTTGTTGATGGCATCTAATAGATAATTTTATTGTCTATCTTTTGGTATATACATGTATCTATTTATCTATTTCCTAAGATGAGAAATTTTACTTTATATAATATATTTTTTACTAAAAAAATTAAAATAGGACAAAAGTGTCTTAATTGTTTCATTTATTACTCATCTATTTATCTATCTATCGACAATTTGTTGATGGCATCTAATAGATAATTTTATTGTCTATCTTTTGGTATATACATGTATCTATTTATCTATTTCTTAAGATTAAAAATTTTACTTTATATAATATATTTTTGACTAAAAATAGTAAAATATGACAAAAGTGTCTTACTTTTCTTGTTTATTACTCATTTATTTATCTATCTATCGACAATTTGTTGATGTCATCTAATAGATAATTTTATTGTCTATCTTTTGGTTTATACATGTATCTATTTATCTTATTCCTATGATGAGAAATTTCACTTTATATATTATATTTTTGACTAAAAATTGTAAAATATTACCAAAATGTCCCATTTCTTCGTCAATTACTCGTCTATGTTTTTTTGTTGATGGCATCTAATAGATAATTTTGTCCCATGTGCGTATTTTCCCATGTGCGTATTTTCCCATGTTCGTATTTTCCCATGTGCGTATTTTCCCATGTGCGTATTTTCCCATGTGCGTATTTTCCCGTGTGCGCCAACTCGGGTTTTTCCCGCCAACCCGGTTTGCCAACCCGAGTTTTTACCGCCAATCCGGGTTTTTCACACCAATCCGGGTTTTTCCTGCCAACCCGGGTTGCCAACCTGGGTTTTTCCCGCCAACCCGGATTTTTCCTGCCGACCCGGGTTTTTCCCGCCAACCCGGATTTTTCCTGCCGACCCGGGTTTTTCCCACCAACCCGAGTTTTTTCCACCAACCCGGGTTTTTCCCACCAACCTGGGTTGCCAACCTGGGTTTTTCCCACCAACCCGGGTTGCCATATTTTCCCATGTGCGTATTTTCCCATGTGCGTATTTTCCCATGTGCGTATTTTCCCATGTGCGTATTTTCCCATGTGTGTATTTTCCCATGTGTGTATTTTCCCATGTGCATATTTTCCCATGTGTGTATTTTCCCATGTGCATATTTTCCCATGTGCGTATTTTCCCATGTGCGTAAAAGTACGGTATGGAATTACGGTAAGGTATATTTTTTTTTATCTAAAAGTACGGTATGGAATTACGGTAAGGTATGTTTTTTTTTTACGGTATGGAATTACAGTAAGGTATTTTTTTTTTAATCTAAAAGTACGGTATGGAATTACAGTAAGGTATGTTTTTTTTTAATCTAAAAGTACGGTATGGAATTACGGTAAGGTATGTTTTTTTAAATAAAAAAGAACGGTATGGAATTACGGTAAGGTATGTTTTTTTTTTAATCTAAAAGTACAGTATGGAATTACGGTAAGGTATGGTTTTTTTTTAATCTAAAACTACGGTATGGAATTACGGTAATGTATGTTTTTTTTTAATGGTATGGAATTACAGTAAGGTATGTTTTTTTTTAATCTAAAAGAACGGTATGGAATTACGGTAAGGTATGTTTTTTTTTTAACGGTATGGAATTACGGTAAGGTATGTTTTTTTTCCAATCTAAATGTACGGTATGGAATTACGGTAAGGTATGTTTTTTTTTTAACGGTATGGAATTACGGTAAGGTATGTTTTTTTTAATCTAAAAGTACGGTATGGAATTACGGTAAGGTATGTTTTATTTTAATCTAAAAGTACGGTAAGGTATGTTTTTTTTTAATCTAAAAGTACGGTATGGAATTACGGTAAGGTAGGTTTTTTTTTAATCTAAAAGTACGGTATGGAATTGAGGCGCTCCCTTCAGAAGTGAGGCAAGCGACGCCAGCACAAAAGCGAGAAAACAGCAGTTGAAGTTGGGAGCATGTCAGGTTGTTGGTCAGCACTTGCCTCACTACTGAACAGAGGTCACGGTCACCCCGCTAAACACTCTGGGATGCTCTCAGCTGTCAACCATTGTTTTTTTTACTGTCATTTGCTTTGCTAATAATATTGTACCTTATCTTACTTTCTTTCAGTATTTTCATTAGAAACTTTCGCTTTTTTAATTAATTAAATAACCACCAACATAACTAAAAAAAAAAAAAAAAAAAAACGACCTCCATCTACACGGAACTGTGTGGTGAAAAGGCATGTTCTGTCTTTCACAAACACAGTTCATTGGCCCCTCCCCGCCAATGACTGTGGTCGACATCCAATTTATAAATATATAAATAGATTAATATAATAATAAATAGAAAATAATGAACACAACAAAATAATTTACATTCTCTCTCTCTCTCTCTCTCTCTCTCTCTCTCTCTCTCTCTCTCTCTCTCTCTCAATATTGCCTGCAGTTATCATTTGTCATAATCATAAAAGTCGGCAGTCATTAAATGTTCATCATTGCCATCATTTAGTTCAGTTTCAGGGTCATCTACGTCATCTTCCTCATCCTCAATGTTGATCCCCAGAATCCTGTCCCAGTATCGTCTCTTAAGGTAAGGAGGGACAAGCTCAGAGACTAACACTTTGAGATCCTCTATCTTGGGTCTTGCAAGAGGGAGGAGGCTTGCATACTTCCGTGGCACTAGTTTGTTTGACAAGTTAAAGGCACTCTCTGCTGCTTGATCTTTGATTCGGATGAGATTAACCTTCGTGTCTGACCGTGACTCATAAAATGTGTATGATGCGCCACAACCATAACCTGCCCTGTAGTCTGATGATACACGAAAGTAGCAGCAGTCGGTGAATCTCAAGTTGGGTGCATTCCTTTTAACTACGTGTTTACGTAGCTGATCCCAGTCTTTGAAATCCTCCTGTTTCATCCTAGTCACAACAAATGGCTTGCCAGTAGCTTTCCTCGTTGTTCTGATGAGCTCTTCATGCTCATCTGGGGTGAAAATATAGTTGACCTTATGTTCTTCCTTTTCTATCAGGCCAAAGTCACGATCAGCTGCCATGTATGTATGCCCAGACTGATAGTAGATGTGGGTTATTTCCTTAAAGCGACCCTTATGGATGAGTGACAAGTAGAATAAAAGCAAAATAAAAATTTTGTTTTGTCCAGCACAGTTATCTGAGAAAATTACTAACTCATCCACATCATCTTTCACGTATAAGTCAACAAACTTATTGATGCAGCTGCATATTTCTATGGCTCCCCTCTTAGCTGTTACCTCATCCCAGATAAACATATGACCTATCTTAGTTCTGTAGTCGTGAATGTTAAAGTTGTAGGTCCACATTTTTCTTTTATAAAAGGCGATTCCAGTTGATATCTTTGGCGTAGGAAGCGCTTGCTGGAGGTCCATGCACAAAACCATAACATTATTTCCCCGGTCTGTCAACAACTTGTTGGGAAGCTCGTACCCTTTACTTGCCTTAGCCAAATGAATAGCATGTTGAGTTTCCAATTCCTTCTTCTGTTCAGCAGGCAACTCAGGATTCTTAATTTTTATCTGGAATGTATCGCACTTCTTGCAAGTATCTGTACGTGGCTTATAAAGTTGCAACTTAGGGAAGTGCAACTTCAACATGTCATCATAATAATGATATGTCACTGGAACATCATCTTCGTGGATTTCTTCCAGCCAATTAACATAAAGCTTGTACATCTGACGACGACTTGTGATATCAGTGTCGAGATATTGCATGTTCGGTGACGTCTTTCGTGAGTAGTGGCTGGATATCGTAGGGAAGCTTCGTATGTGAGTCAATACTTTTTCAGTCCTGATGTCGTCCGTCTTGCCATTCTTCCCACCATTCGTCCCACGCTGATCCTTTATTGGCACACCACTTGATGTAATTTTCTTCTGTGCTCGATCCAAACGTGCTCGTCCTATACCATGCATACTTGCAAACGCTTGTTTACACACCTGCACTGGCTGACCGAGCACTGTAACATAGTACACACGTGAGTGATCTCTCTGATTCTCTGGATTATCAGTCCTCCTTCTTTTCACTTCATTAATCATAATCTGCTTTTGAAGATATGCAGTCTGAATATTCCAGTCCCCTGTTGACCAAAAATCACTGAACAGCTGCTCGACATTGTCATGCCCAACGATGTCGAAGCACTTTTTACTGCACGTACACGGCTCTCCAATATTTCGTGCAGACATCATCTTTTTTGTGGTGTGTGATTGGTATTCTTGACCAAGGTTACGCTTACGTTTTGAGACGTTTTTCTCCCACTGTGCCTCGTTCCTGTGACGTTTCATCACTCCCGAGGGTGAAGCATAGGACGAGCCATTGGTGGCCATTGTTCAATCAATATTGCGATAAAGAAAGCACCAAACACGTTCCTCAATCTAAACACGCGCCAACACTGTAGGGGTGGGCTTGGTGGCGTGGGTGGTGGTAGTGACAGACGTCGCTGATTGGCTAGCAATCCAAGATGGCTGCCAGCATACTGGTCGCTAATTGGCTGCGGTCTTCTCTCGTGGCGTGTGCCTCACGTCTGAACGGAGATGAGAGAGGCACACACAACGTTCAATTTTGTATGAGTTTCTATAGGAATTTCACCCTTAGATACCTTTCTAGTTCCATTTCGATGGATTTTTTGCACAGAGAGACTCTACACACTCATTCCAGACCGGGGCAAGTGATAACTCAGTTTCGACCTCTAAGTCGCTTGCCTCACTTCTGTAGGGAGCGCCTCAATTAGTTTATCAATATATGTAACAGTTAGTTTATTAATTTATTTATTAATTTATTGATTTAT
>JAWZYT010000268.1:182500-233791 GCA_034508575.1 Petrolisthes manimaculis
AGTAACAAGGAAACACACACACATACAGACACAAGTACCAGACAACCAGTAACAAGGAAACACACACACATACAGACACAAGTACCAGACAATCAGTAACAAGGAAACACACACACATACAGACACCTACACACACAAATGCCAACAAACCAGTAACATTGAACCACACATCACATTATGGACTTTGTTTACTCTTGATAAACAGTATAACCTATTTTATATTTATCATAATTATTATCTAATTTCATGTTTTCAGTAAAAAGTTTTAATACCATCTTTTTACTAATAATTTCAATGTTTTATTATATGACAAAATAAACTGCATATTCTATTAATTAAGTTGATATGTTTTATATAAAAGACCTGCTGTTATATTGTTATACTCCACTATAAGGAATTATAACATGATATCAACAACTTGTATTATTTCTGTGTACTTACTATAAGGAGTTATAACATGATATCAACAACTTGTATTATTTCTATGTACTTACTATAAGGAGTTATAACATGATATCAACAACTTGTATAATATCTATGTACTTACTATAAGGAGTTATAACATAATATCAACAACTTGTATTATTTCTATGTACTTACTATAAGGAGTTATAACATAATATCAACAACTTGTATTATTTCTATGTACTTACTATAAGGAGTTATAACATAATATCAACAACTTGTATTATTTCTATGTACTTACTATAAGGAGTTATAACATAATATCAACAACTTGTATTATTTCTATGTACAGTCATGGCTGATAGTGCTGGACCACGGTCCAAGGAGTGTTGGAGAGCAACTAAACAGAGTTCCAACAAATTATTTTCCAAACCATTCTAAAAAATGAGAGAGGTTTAGAAGACTTAATTTTTCGAACTCTGTTGTTTTTCTCTCCAACACATCTTGGACGCTGGTGCATCATTATCAGTCATGGCTGTACCCACTATAAGGAGTTATAATATATGTGTGTGTGTATTTTAGTTTTGGTTTATTGTGAGAGGGATAGAGAGAGAGACACACAGAGAGAGTATGTGTGTTTTGTTTCTTGTGTGTGAGAGAGAGGGAGAAAGAGAAAATGTATGTGTGTGTTCTATACCTAGAATAAAATGAATTAGTGATTTTCACACTGTTGTTGCACTGACACACACACAGACCTTTACTGTTTTTTGTACAGATATTTACTTTGAATATAAACTGTATTTTAATGAGATAGTAGTCTATTCTTTTGGTACAGCCACAATCAAATAACCAACGACACTTTCCTTCCATGGTACAGCCAGCAGCATAAATTTGTGTCTGTCTCATGACTTTAATAATGTTAATATGACCAGATAGTTGCATTCTCAAATAGTTTTTATACCAACAACATACGTAATTTACCACATGTGAACTATATCTGTCATCTCTGCATTTACATTGTGTAATATCATCATTATAGCTCATACATACATAGGTGGAAATGAAGCGAACTTATGCTGCCGACTGTACATACAAATTAATCAGTATCTTTTCACAATATAATCATAGAACAACTTATGTCAACTCAACCTCCATCAATTGTTATTATGAGGTGCTGCAAAATCATACAAGTGTTGTTCTTTATTACCAAGATAATATTTACCACGATGGAAGGAGAGTGTCGGTGGATATTTGATTGTGGCTGTACACCTGAGCTCGTAAATTCGCGACCACGTACTTATATGTTTATGTCATTTTAGCTGGTAACATTTATTTGTAACCATGTAATTATATGTTTATGTCATTTGAGCTGGTAACATTTATTTGGGACCACGTACTTCGATGTTTATGTCATTTGAGCTGGTAACATTTATTTGGGGAGGAATCAGAGTTGGTGGAACATAGTAGATGGATATGATACAATCTTTCACTTACAACGACACCTTCTCCACACAGTGTTACCAGCTCAGATGACATAAACATTTTGAGGATGTGGTCGCGAATTTACGAGCTCGAGTGTACATTGGAATACCTTGATTCACCCAAAGTATGCCAGGAAATAATTCCAGATGAGTAAAAATAATTGTACCTGATATTGCTGGGAATAGTTTGTTGGAATTATTTGCTTTGACTGTAACCTGTGATTTAATAAACACAAAAAGTTTGCATTTGTTGCAAATCAATGTTTTATTATCAGTCCTCCTTTGTTTATTAATTAAAGTATTTTTATCTGTGATGGACAATAAGGGTGAAGTGATACATACATACATACATAGAAATAATAATGAATTGATGATAAACAACATTACTCTATAAAAAAGAAAAGAAAATATAAACACACACACAGACACAGAAAGAGTATTTGTAGAATATGTAAGTTGAGACTTACTGTAATAAAACGTTGGTATTATTAATGGTTATGTTTATGAAACATGAGTATTGACCAAGATGATAAAGGACATATTACTTGGCTGTTACCGGAGAACACACACACACACACACGTTCTCTCTCTCCTACACAAACACACGCACACACTATCTCTCTCTTACACAAACACACGCACACACTATCTCTTACACAAACACACGCACACACTATCTCTCTCTTACACAAACACACGCACACACTATCTCTTACACAAACACACGCACACACTATCTCTCTCTTACACAAACACACGCACACACTATCTCTCTCTTACACAAACACACGCACACACGTTCTCTCTCTCTTACACACACATACACACATACACACGTTCTCTCTCTTACACACACATACACACTCATTCTCTCTCTCTCTTACACAAACACACGCACATACACACGTTCTCTCTCTCTTATACACACACATACACATACATAAAGTAGTAGTGGCTGACAGTGGTAGTGAACGGATGTGTTTATGTAAGGCGTCTCTGAGCTTCGGGATATTTTGAAGACAACAAGTGGAGCCCGGCTACATTCTCAACTTTGGTCACCTGGTAAAGTTTAATATAAGGGTGAGTGAGTGAGGAAATCCTGTCTCCAAAAGTTTATATATAGGAAAGGCGATAGTTAAGGGGGTGTGGGAGTAGGGGGACAGGCTTGGGGGGTGCGGGAATAGGGGGACAGGCTTTCTACCCACTCCAAATCTATCCCCCTATTCCTGCACCCCTCAGTCCCCCCCCAAGCCTGTGTCCCTACTCCTGCACCCCCCCAAAACTCCCCAAGCCTGTCCCCCTATTCCCACACCCCCTTAAGGACCCTGTGATCGTGTATGAGACTTGGTGGCTTCTGATTCCTCCTGACTATGCCACGAAACAAGCTCCTTCCATATAGGTGTGTGTGTGTGTGTTTCATAGCAATGTTTGAAGGACTCACTAACCTCCAATTTTCTAACTACAACACGGGGTCACTTAAAATAAGTAAGAAATAAAACGTAATAAAAGTGTAGGTGACGAAAATGAATTTGGCTAGACATAGTTGTGAGAAATTCCAGGCAGAGAGAAACAGTAACGAGCACTAATAAGTTTACAGCTCTGGTTGAAGCTTTGAACAGGACAAATTCACCAACGAAGTAATTCCAATGGAGATTTTATTGTGCATTTATTTACTGTCTCTAGGTATTGAAACACACCTGAATATTTATTAGTGCTCGTGACTGTACATGAGATGACTGTACAGTCTCCTCCACTCCCGCTTTCACCAGTTCAGCGTTACCATCGTATACACCAGGCATTGTGTGAGCTACCAGTTCCGTCTCTCACATCTGAAACACCTGCCATCAACCCTTACTCTTACTCGCCTCACCTGCTTCGCCGAGACAAGCAGTGTTCATGGACTCGAGAAATATGCACGTTTTCTACACCTAATAATATCGAGTCTATGAAGATCGCGTGCCTCGGTGAAGCAAGTGAGGCGACAGGACTTTTGCCGCCGACTGTACATCAGATGATAAAACAGAGAAAGGTAAAGAAGGGAGGGATAGTGAAAGGACAGGACGAGAATATGAACTTCAAATTAAAAGGGTTACACCATTTTTTTTTTCTATACCTCAACCTCGGGGCTGTAGGCTGTCAGTAGCCCATGACTGTTGTGAGGCCCCGAAATTATTGGGTGTCGCACCAGATGAAACAGTAGTGGAGCTTCGTGGTGATGTTGGTACCGTAGCTTCTCTTCTGTCCCACTAGATGACGACACCTTATTTATATACGTCACCATACAGGAGACAAGAGGAGTTACACACACACACACACACACACTACTGTGCATTTCAGGCCTCGCGAATCACAGTTTTTCGCGATTTTCAGCCGAAGTAATTGTTTAATAGGTTTGGTACTTTGGCACAGTGAACAACACACCCCAGCCTAATTTTGAGTTGGATTTTGTTAAAAAAAAAAAACTTATGTCACTAAGGAGTATATTATTGTATTATTAAAATTAATGATGTACAGTATTGTATGTGTGGGATGCGCATGGCGCTGCTGCATTGTTGTTTATGCTGTATGATGGGAGACTGAGACTCCCAGCTGTTTACATAGAATACATAGATCCCGGCAACTCGTTGTTTCTGTGATCCTCACACCCTCCAGTCTCCTACAAGATGTCATCAACTCTAACAGGTTATGGGCCCAGACACAGACTAGTGTTTGATGGAGATGGAGAAAAATTTGAAGTGTGGGAAGCCAAGTTTCGAGGTAATTTGATGACCAAGGAGCTTGATGAAGTTTTACTGGAGGGAAGGACGCCGGAAGAAAGTAAGAACAAACAAGTATATGCAGAGTTGATTCAGCTACTAGATGACAGAAGCATTGCCTTGATTCTTCACGATGCAGCAGATAAAGGCAAGGAAGCATTGCAGATCCTAAGGAACTATTACCTGGGTGCAAGCAAACCTAGGGTGATTTCACTGTACAAGAAACTGTCAACACTCAGGCTGGGCGGAGACGAACAGTTGGTAGACTACATAATAAGAACAGAAGCAGTGACAGCAGCACTAAAGAAAGCAGGCGAAGCAGTAAGTGATAGTATGACTATGGCGATGGTGCTGAGTGGACTCCCTCAAGCATACGACACCTTCAGCACAGTGGTGGAACAACGGGAGAAGGAAATGACGTTCCAGGAGTTCAAGAAGGCCCTGATGAACTATGAAGAATCAGGAAAGTTAAGAAGCTCCCGTGAGGAAGAAAGTGTGATGAATACAAGCAGATTCCCACTGAAATGTTATGAGTGCCACCAGCCAGGTCACAAGTCCTTCCAGTGTCCCCAGCGAGCCCAGCAGAACCATAGGTGGTGTAACAAGTGTAAATCCAATAACCACAACACACACCAGTGCAGGAAGAAGAATGCCACCACAGCAAACACAGTAAGCAGTGAGGGAAACCAAGCACCAAGAGGAGAGGACAGTGACGAGGGTGACAACTTCCACAACTTTGCATTCCAGGCCAGCACACAATCTCTCAAGGATAATAAGGCAGGTACCAGTACATTGTTGGTGGACAGTGGTGCATCAGTGCATATTGTAACAGACAAGACCAAGTATATTAGATTGGACAGAGACTTTGAACCAGATAAACAAGTGATGCAACTAGCAGACGGAAGTAGACAAACTGGAGATGTATTAGGCAGAGGTGATGTTAGTGTGATGTTGTATGATATAAATGGTAAACCAAGGGAAATGGTGATGAAAAATGCTTTATACATTCCCTCATATAAGTTTAACATATTTTCGGTTCCAGCTGCAACAAGAAAAGGTGTATGTGTAAACTTTGAACCTAACCATGCAGAACCAGTTACACCAGATGGCTCTGTATTCAAGGTGAAAAGAGAGGGTAACTTATACTTCATTAATAATGTTGAAAATGTGCAAGTGAACGTTGAGGAGTGGCATAAAATCCTAGGCCATTGTAATTTTAAGGACATTATATAACTTGAGAAGGCAGTGGAAGGGGTATGCATATTTCTGGTGAAAAGGAAAAATTCATTGTGAAGCCTGTAGGTATCTTAGGAAAAATGAGTACATCTACAAACTGGAAACCAGATAAAAGAGCAACTAGGAATTTAGATTTAGTACACAGTGACTTAGCTGGCCCAATGAATGTAGTGGATAAGGGAGGATTTAAATATGCAATTACATTTGTGGATGATCATTCAGGAGCCTTCATGGTTTACCTGATGAAAGAAAAGAGTGATACAATATCAGCCACAGAGAAATTTCTAGCTGACAGTGCACCTTATGGATCTGTAAAACATTTGCGGACTGACAATGGTGGTGAATATATATCCAAGGAATTTAAATCCCTCATGGTGAAACACAAGATTAAGGGACCCTGTATGTAGTCATAAAATTAGAGATAAATGAGTCCTTCAAATATTGCCACGAAACACATACACCTATACGGAAGGAGTTTGTTTCATGGCATTGTCTGGGGGAATTAGAAGCCTTCAATTTTTAAACACAATTACACGGTCCTTAAGCAGGAGTACTCAGCACCTCATTCCCCGCATCAAAACGGTACAGAAGAACGTTTTTGGAGAATCATGTGTGAAATGGCACGATGTTTCTTACTAGAGGCTGATTTACCCAAAATGATGTTACTGCTTGGTTTGTGTGAGCAGAGCACAGGTGATATATTGGTGCTGGGAAAGAATTCTTGGAGAAAATGTGGTATGCAAGATGTAGAAAGTGAATAGATATGCGTGGTATTGTTTTTTTTGTTTTTTTTTCCTATTTCTATTTGCAGGAGCTGCCGATACAAAGGCCAACCCTGGAATAAACACCCGGGGTTCCTGTAACAGCAAAGAACAAGAGCAAGGGTGTGTAGCCTTTTCAACGGCACATATCTTATTTGTTTTATCCTTTGCTGTTGTTCCATGTCTCCTTTTTTAATTAATTAATTTTATTTTTACTTTATTTTCTTTGGATTTATAGAAATTATATAACGCTATATTTAATCTATAATATATTGCCAGCATCACTGATAACTGTAACTTCTGGCAACACTGACAACAACCTCCCCTGGCACTGGCAACACTGACATTCTGACAACAACAACTGTAAGTACTCAACACCTCTTGGTTCATATTAAAAAACATTCGTGGTGCATACGATGGCATAGTACCGATACGATGACTCCACATACAAACCAGAGAGCCGTCGTACAGTACCACACCATCGTATACACCACAGATGTTCTTGAATATGGCCTATTTAGTTGTAGTTTTCTTATCTGTTTCTCTGTGGCCATGTGCCTTCTATAGATAAAATGGACATGTATTATATAATGAAAAATAATAATTTGGTATACAAATAATAAAAATAATTTGGTAAATATTAAATGAATTACCGTTATTGTGTACAGTTTTTCTACCTTCATTATTCACTTATTTAGACCATTCTATGACTATTTTCTACCTTTATTATTCACTTATGTAGACCATTCTAAGACTATTTGCTACCTTCATTATTCACTTATGTAGACTATTCTATGACTATTTTCGGTAATAGTCAAGCGTTTGTCCATAATCTGCTTTCGACTCCAGGTTTTCAGATTGCAATGTTTTATAGTGTGTTTTGAACTAATTTAGGTAATTCTGCATAAAAGTTCCACATGTTTTTGTTGTTTTTAAGTTGTTCCTGCTTATTTTTACTTGTTGTATTCATTAGTGACCATAATATTGATTGGAAACCACTTGGTTTATACATATTCCCTAACCCCTTCCATCTTGGGGGAGATCACTGGGAATCGGGGGTTTGGGTTGTGGGAAAACACGTAAATTAGTTTATCTTGGGTTTTATAGTAGTTTGTTGGGAAAATATGTACATAAGTCCCACATGGCAAATATGTACTATTTATGTGTATTTCAGTATGGAATAATGTTATATGTTCGTGTGTAATGAATATAATTGACGGTTGCACTTACTTTAGCCAAATAGTCTTTCAAAATATTGCGAGCGTAAGTCCAGCACGGCGATTCAGACCAAGTCCAGCGTAGCAGTATAAGTCTACGGTGTCTATATCCTAATGCACTACTCAGCACTAGCCTCATTGCATTATCTACATTCTCGTGACGAAGTAGTTCCGAAATAACTACACAGAATTACATATACTTGCAACTCAATCTGTGGTTACATGTCAACATTACATGCATTTTAACTACATTTATTATTCTTAATGTCTAGTTGTCTTATATCGATGTTATTTTCAATTTTCCACAATTTTGTAATTCATTTGTCACTTTTTTTATATATTTATGTGGCGGGTAAGGGTATATTTACATTGTGATATCAGTCTACACTGTACCTTCCACCATGATACACGTTGCTCCAGGAGTCCATCTACTATAGTGTCTTCCACATTATCTACATAGCCTAATTGTACATCCATGTCGGTATGTAATTGTTATTGTTAAGATTAGTGTTTATTAATCATGTTGGTTAAGAGTGTATTAACGTATTTCTTCTTTGTTAACGTGAACAATCACCTCTTAATATAAATACTTAAGCCAAACTGAAAAACCCAAGATCTCAAGATTTTGGAAACAATCCCTAGATAATAACTTAGAAAAGAAGGATTGGAGAATGCAAGGGTTAGGACCAGAGGATGCTAGGGTTAGGACCGGAGGATGTGAGGTTAGGACCGGAGGATGTGAGGTTAGGACCGGAGGATGCTAGGTTAGGACCGGAGGATGTGAGGTTAGGACCGGAGGATGTGAGGTTAGGACCGGAGGATGTGAGGTTAGGACCGGAGGATGTGAGGTTAGGACCGGAGGATGTGAGGTTAGGACCGGAGGATGTGAGGTTAGGACCGGAGGATGTGAGGTTAGGACCGGAGGATGCTAGGTTAGGACCGGAGGATGTGAGGTTAGGACCAGAGGATGCTAGGTTAGGACCGGAGGATGCTAGGTTAGGACCGGAGGATGCTAGGTTAGGACCGGAGGATGTGAGGTTAGGACCGGTGGATGTGAGGTTAGGACAGGAGGATGCTAGGTTAGGACCGGAGGATGCTAGGTTAGGACCAGAGGATGCCAGGGTTAGGTCTAGGTAAGGTCAGGTTGGTTCGACTGTCTTTAATTAAAAATATCAAGTAGGAATTCCATAGATTTCTGGATATTTTTGTAGTGCCAAAACTTGGCTCAGATTTTCTATTTTTCGACATTTAGCCCTCTTGAAAATTGCAAAACCTGAGCCAACTTTCGGCAAAAGTTGGCTCGGGTTTTCAATTTTTCGATCTTTATGCATGTTAACAAACTACTATAAAACCAAAATAAGCTAATTTACTTGTTTTCCCCCACCCAAAACCCCGGATTCCCAGTGCTCTCCCCCAAGATGGAAGGGGTTAGGGAATATGTATAAACCAAGTATTTTCCAATCAATATTATGGTCACTAATGAATACAACAAGTAAAAATAGGCAGGGAAAAACAACAACGTGGATCTCTTATGCAGAAATACCAGTTTTTTTCTCTTAATAATATTAAAAGGGTGCGGGAATAGGGGACAGGCTTGGGGGGAGTTTAGGGTGGTGCGGGAATAAGGGGATAGGCTTGGGTGGGTTGTGGGAGGTGCGGGAGTAGGGGGACAGGCTCTAGGGGAAAGGCTTTCTACCCATCCCAGGTCTATCCCCCTATTCATGCACCCCCCAAACACCCCCCCTAAGCTTGTCCCCTACTCCCTAACCCTCTTAATAATAATAATAATTGTAAGCTACACATACACACATACATACATACATATTGTGTGCGTTACTTATGTATACAAATTTTCCAGGCTGTGTGTACATGGCAGAAACAACAAGAGTGTAAACAACAACAACAACACCAAGATGGTATTTATAATTATTATTATTGTGTATGGTATTATTATTATTGGAATATTTTTACAACTTGCCACAACTCCATTTCTAGAATTTTACTATTACCAGTGTTTATATTTCACTATTACAAACCACTTTTCTATATACCATTTCTTCTGCAAATGCTGCATAACAATAGTTACCTCTTATAGTTAGATCCCGGTAGTCTGCCCAAGTTTGGTCCCGGTAGTGTGTCCCAGTCCAGATTAGGTTAGGTTAGGTTAGGACCCGGTAGTGTGTCCCAGTCCAGATTAGGTTAGGTTAGGTCCCGGTAGTGTGTCCCAGTCCAGATTAGGTTAGGTTAGGTTAGGACCCGGTAGTGTGTCCCAGTCCAGATTAGGTTAGGTTAGGTCCCGGTAGTGTGTCCCAGTCCAGATTAGGTTAGGTTAGGTCCCGGTAGTGTGTCCCAGTCCAGATTAGGTTAGGTTAGGTCCCGGTAGTGTGTCCCAGTCCAGATTAGGTTAGGTTAGGTCCCGGTAGTGTGTCCCAGTCCAGATTAGGTTAGGTTAGGTCCCGGTAGTGTGTCCCAGTCCAGATTAGGTTAGGTCAGGTCAGGTGAGGTCTGGCTAATTTCTACTGTATATTTTTTTCTGTTTAGGTCCCGGTAGTCTGCCCTGGTTAGGTCCCGGTAGTCTGCCCATGTTAGGTCCCGGTAGTCTGCCCTGGTTAGGTCCCGGTAGTCTGCCCAGGTTAGGTCCCGGTAGTCTGCCCTGGTTAGGTCCCGGTAGTCTGCCCTGGTTAGGTCCCGGTAGTCTGCCCTGGTTAGGTCCTGGTAGTCTGCCCAGGTTAGGTCCCGGTAGTCTGCCCTGGTTAGGTCCCGGTAGTCTGCCCAGGTTAGGTCCCGGTAGTCTACCCTGGTTAGGTCCTGGTAATCACACTAAATCCTTCTAGGAAATAAACAAAATTCCAGTGAAATCCTGTTGTGGCAACTTGTAAAAAATTACCAGCATTTCTTCCACAAATGCCCCGTTTCCAAAATAGGTCATATTCATATGGGGCAATTTGAAATTAGCCTGACTATACCTGACCTAACTTAGACTGCATCAGACTACCAGGACCTAACCTAGGCAAACTGCCGGGATATGACCGATGTAAACTATCGTAAAGTGATTGTGGTTTTTGCCTAGAGCCGCGTAGTGCTAGGTCCAGGGAATTGGCCCCAGTCACTTTTTATATAAGTTTACACTGAGAGAAACACCATAGCTGAAAAGTGTGTTAGAATGGTCCAAAATACTAACCTCGTTATATCAGGTGGTGCATTTACAAAACGGAAGGTCATGTCCTTCCATATCAAGAAGGAAGGGTTTTCTCGGACAGAGAAAGGAGAAGGAAACACCAGAGTGTGTGGTTGATAAAAGTAAACAAACGATATCACACGCTATCTTCCCTCTTCCCCCTACTCTCCCCCCTACCACCACCACTACCACACACACTATCTCCCCTCTTTCCACTACTCTCCCCCCTACCACCTCCACCACTACCACACACACTATCTCCCCTCTTCCCCCTACTCTCCCCCCCTACCACCTCCACCACCACGGATGTCCCACACTCATTTAAGTCATTACTCAAAATTGCGTTATTCGAGAGTCAACTGTATCTATATTTTGTGATAATTTTTGTATTTATTTTTTTTCTTACCCCTCGTAAAAATTTGTCGCTATAACGGTCAAACGGCAATAACGGACACCCTCTCCCCTCTATTAGTCCGTTATAACGAGGTTTAACTGTATAAAATATAGTTAACACTGTTCTTGTGTAAATTTACCTTATTATTATTATTATTATTATTATTATTATTATTATTATTATTGGATAAATTTTCGGTAAATATTGCAATTATTTTTCTGCGTCCTCGATTTTCACACTTTCTGTTCAACCAGAATGTCCATTTCTTTTCCCGTTTTTATTTTCGAGACTTATGTTGAATATGTAAATAACATTAATAACATTTGTATACATTTACCTTTGTATGTATTTACTTTGAAATGGGAGCGAGGTTTTCCTAGCAGGTCCCCAACTTCCCACCTCTGCGTGCAGTGTTGCCAGATTAAGGAATACTTTCATGTTTTAGGCAAATTTTGTCCACACGGGAAATCGTAAGAAGAATGTTCAATAAGTTGTCCAGTTAGGCGGGAAATTCAATAGTATAATATTGGGACAAATAATTTTTGATTCCCAGATAAAATAACCTGGGCTGCGTTCAGGAAGGCAGCGCGGGTGGCGCGCGACACTCGAAATCGTTCAGGAAGGCAGCGCGCGCTGTCTGTGCGCCGCAAAATGCGTCACCCAGGCGTCGCGGCTTTGAGAGGTGGGGCGGCCGCGAGGCTCGCGACCGCCACCCTCAATTGTAAACAAAGATGGCTGCCCAAACATTGAAGATACAGTGCCCCTACTGCCACATTTTGCTTAATAATGTCAATTCCTTGGCATTGCAACTATCATCATGCCCTGGTAAGT
The DNA here is from genome assembly GCA_034508575.1 of Petrolisthes manimaculis. Classification (NCBI taxonomy): domain Eukaryota; kingdom Metazoa; phylum Arthropoda; class Malacostraca; order Decapoda; family Porcellanidae; genus Petrolisthes; species Petrolisthes manimaculis. The sequence goes on from JAWZYT010000268.1 coordinate 194,760, forward strand.
AAAGAACGTAACCGCAAGTATAGATGTAAGTGAAAATAAAGTAATATTATTGAGCAAATTTGAAGTAATGGCTGTCTAATGAAGAGTGCGAGGGTTGTTGTGAGCAGTACATTTGTTAAAATAAGTTTATAAATGATCTAGCATGTTGCATGCATTGTATTGTTGGTATATTTATTGGGTTGATGTCAAAGTTTTGTTTGTTATAGATAGTTTCAAGGGAATCCATTTTGACAGCCACGGATGAGCATCAGTCCATAGTACACGTCTATGAAGGCAGCCACACTGAATTACCAGCAACAATATAACTGAAGCACCTAAAACAACATACTAAACAACAGATGATGGTTGGCAAATATGTTTAGTTTAATTAACCACAGAGAATTGAATCATTGTGACTGGCTGAGGGAACAAACTTATGTTCATTACAGTTCATATTTGCTCATATTTATTGGAATGGACAAACACTCTCCTCAAATCAAGTCATAATTATTGCTACTTGGTCTAGGTGTCTACTTTTCCTGGCAATCTGTATTGAACCTGCATAATACAGGGTGTCCATAAATTATCAGAATAACTTTACATGTTCATGAAAGGTAATCTGTTCACATAATTATGGACACCTTGTCTGGCATGTTAACTTTAAGATTCATATAGATTATATCCAAGGTTTAGATATCTACAAGCAGTGTTGCTTTCTACAGTCCAAAAGTGCCTCCCAGTTGGTAGGGAGCTCAACCTACCACTTGGGGAGGGAGGGGTTGGTATTTAAGGTTGTGTAAAGCAACACTGCCTGTAGATATTGACACACTGGATGCAATCTGTACCAAAGGGAAATTAAACTGAAATCTATGTATTTCAGGTCTGCAGTGACAAAAGTGAAGAAGACCTCAATAAGCATCAAGAATTCTGGAAGCCAGAGAGGACAAGCAGAGAATTGAAGAAAGAAGAGGACAAGCACTATGTATTGGTGTATATATAGAGGAAAAATAAATATGGAATTTTTATTACTTAATTTATTTATCATCCCAACAGGTATTACATTTAACTTCTGGACACCTGAAAGGGTGTAGGGTTCAAATAAAATGACTGATATGAGGATATCACACTCCACCTCAATCCCTCCAATAAAATACCAGCATTGCAAAGTTGCCTTGAAGCTTGTTACAGACAGTTTGGTTGACTCTGTAATCTTTCAATTTACCATGATTAATTTACCGATTTAAAACCACACTGGTTTTAGAAAAGCCCCGTCCTTATATTATTTCATGTAAATACTCTGTATTCCATTAGAGAAAACTGAACTACTGAACCTAAACAAGGCTCTTCAATATAATGAATTAACCTCTACATGGAAAGATGGTTTGTATTTAATACATGTCCATCTCCAATGAAAATGCTGTATAATTTCTTGAAATACTGCAATGCTGGTACTGTTAACCCCTCCGTGACGGGATAACTATGGATAGCCGCACTGTCAGTCCGGGGCTAGTCTTAATTTCCCTACTGCCTGGCCGGGCGCTTTTGGCCGATTTTTCCAAAATCGCTCTATTCCACTTACTCTGTACGTCTAAACTACGATACTGAACAACTTAAATTTGGTCTTGTTAGCACCATCAACTCTTCCTCTTTCCAATAAAACCAACCTCAGCTCTCTACAACTCTCCGTTGCCGAGAAATTAAGTGAGGAATGAAGGGTACTTTTTCGTGTGAGCGCGGCTGCGTTCGCTTAGGTGGCGTGGCTCTGACGACAACTGAACGTGGCCCGCGCGGGTGGCAGTCAGTGTTGTAAGTAAGCATGGCGCACCACAGAATCGGACACGCATGAGAAATCTAATCCACATCCATCCATGTTTACAGTCAGTAACACACTGACTGACGATGGTGATTTGTAGGGATGGTGGTGAAGTATAGCCAAGTAAAAAAAAAAACACCAAATTGGGCTCGCAAATGCCGACATTGGCAATAGCGGTGCTTCATCCCGTCCGGTCACCACATGGCAGGGGTGTAAGACACCACCCGGCCGCTTCCTGGGGCCGTCTATGACCGCGGTCCGGACGTTAAGGGTTAAGGGAGTAGTATATTTTTGGTACATTGGAGCTTCTTGATTTCTCCAGAGTATGCCAGGAAACAGGACCAGATTAACAAAAATAATGGTGACCCATTGCATGAAATAGTTTGGAGAAATCAGATGCTTCAGATTTACCAACACTACTGTGACTGTCCCCTAAAATTGGGACTGAGAAATGATATCATGGAGATTAAAACAGCATGAACTAGAGGGCAGGATATACAAAGCTGGAATATTACAATTAAGTCAGGTATTTACTTTTACCATCTTAGTACCAAGTACTGTACCTCCATATATGGCCTAGTACAAGTTCCTATATAACTGAACTAGATTTAATAATTGTTTTACTGCCTTCTTATTCAACCTTTGATCTGGTTTTGTGTTCAGTCGACATATAACTTGAGTTACTATATTATATAAAGAGTAAGTTACATCAAATTCAAGGGATGCAGTAATGGTGGGTTCTTGTGATTTACAGGAAAATTATCATTACTGGTATCTGTTTTCTTCTCTCTCTTCTTCTATGGTGACTATCGCTATTGCTGCCTCTAATATGGGATCTTCCTCAATAAGCTCTGTTGCAAGAACAGCAAAAAGAGGGTCGTTGGGAGCTGCGTGAGCCATCTTGAGGTCGTTGGCAACTGTGGTATGTTTACAAACCATCTCCGTGTCGCGCGCGGCGCACCACAGCGTTCAGGAAGACCTCCCAAAGTGTCCGCGTGTCGCGCGCCACCCGCCCTGCCTTCCTGAACGCAGCCCTGATCTACCTAACCTAACCTAGACTGTTGCTACCTTTGAGACCTAACTTAATGTCCTTTGAGACCTTTAAAAATATAATAGATCCTGTTGATAGGAGCTAAAAGTATCCTGATTGGGTGAGTCAGGTGTATTGTACACAACATCTGTATTGGGTGTATTGTACACAACTGCCTGCTGGACCTTTCACAATGTTGCCAAGGGGATTTGGTAACACTATCCACCTGACCTCAGTTCGACCCTCCTCTACAAAAATGTTGTATCTGAAAATTGAAATATATAACAAAGAATACATTTTTTTCACACGATAATTCCACTGGGTATTGATAAAGGTAACCAAACGCTACCTAATCCAACCTAACCTAACCATTAGTTCACTGGTGCAGATAATCACAATATTAGCTGAAGGTTTTGGTATGACATTACTCGACGTAAGAAATATGTCATTTACTATAAAAATTCGCTAAAAAAAAACCGGTTACACTCCCAAAACGGTAAATATTGAAAGAATTGCCGTTGTCGTGTACAGTTTTTCTACCTTCATTACCCGCTTATTTGCACCATTCTAAGACCATTATCTTTGGTATTTATTAAAAGAATTACCGTTTTGTGTAATTGTTGCCAGATCCGGCTAGGTCCCAGTATTTAGCCCCGGTCAGGTCCTGGTGCTTTACCATGGTTAGTTCCGGGTAGTTTGCTCAGGTTAGGTCCCAGTAATCTGCCCAGGTTAGGTCCCAGTAGTCTGCCCAGGTTAGGTCCTGGTAGTTTGATGCAAAAAGGCTATTTGGAAATTGAGTCAGTCTCAGGCCTTCAAGCTGAAAAGACATATGTACTATATCGTCTTTATGTAGATATGGCAACTGATAAGTGGCCTGAGATTGCGGAATATTTTTAACTAACGCAACAAGACTGAAATGCTTTCACATATAAAGTTAATATTGACTTTTTCTAAACTCCAGAGTGCATCTTTCCCGGGCAATGCCGGGTACCTCCGCTAGAAATATCATAATCCTTTAATATATGGTGATTAAATTTAACACATATTTACCCGGTTTATCCTATTATAATATAAATGAGTGAATAAAGAAGAAATACAGTACAGTCATCCCTCCGCTATCGCGGGTTCCACCTTCGCGTTTCGTTACTATCGCGCATGTGTGAAAAGTTCACCTTCATCCTCTATAGCGCATCCGTATGTTTACTATCGCGCACGTAACATTCAAATTTGGCGGTGCGAAGGTAGCGACTATGTGATTGGCCAAGCACACTGGATTGACAGCCATGTTTATCAAGACATGGTGTTACAACAGTGAAGGTAGCGACTATGTGATTGGCCAAGCACACTGGACTGACAGCCATGTTTACCATGACATGGTGTTACAACAGTGAAGGTAGCGACTATGTGATTGGCCAAGCACACTGGACTGACAGCCATGTTTACCATGACATGGTGTTACAACAGTGAAGGTAGCGACTATGTGATTGGCCAAGCACACTGGACTGACAGCCATGTTTACCATGACATGGTGTTACAACAGTGAAGGTAGCGACTATGTGATTGGCCAAGCACACTGGACTGACAGCCATGTTTATCATGACATGGTGTTACAACAGTGAAGGTAGCCACTATGTGATTGGCCAAGCACACTGGACTGACAGCCATGTTTACCATGACATGGTGTTACAACAGTGAAGGTAGCGACTATGTGATTGGCCAAGCACACTGGACTGACAGCCATGTTTACCATGACATGGTGTTACAACAGTGAAGGTAGCGACTATGTGATTGGCCAAGCACACTGGACTGACAGCCATGTTTACCATGACATGGTGTTACAACAGTGAAGGTAGCGACTATGTGATTGGCCAAGCACACTGGACTGACAGCCATGTTTACCATGACATGGTGTTACAACAGTGAAGGTAGCGACTATGTGATTGGCCAAGCACACTGGACTGACAGCCATGTTTACCATGACATGGTGTTACAGCAGTAAAGATGAAGACTGTGTGGGTTTATAACTAGCCCTGCTTTTCAACTGGACTGACAGCCATGTTTATCATGACATGGTGTTACAGCAGTAAAGATGAGGACTGTGTGGGTTTATAACTAGCCCTGCTTATCAACCCTATCTTTGTTTACCACAAGAGAGTTAACTAGTGATACAATGTGTGGAGATAAAGCTTTTTCATCTGTGCCTAATTACACCTCGGTCTGGTATAGAATGTCCAATACGTCGATATAAGACGTCGTTCCTATAGGGATGTATATTACAATTCGTAAAAAGCATATTAAATGCATATAACAATTTGTATTAAGACGACTCATGACTGAAATGAGTCGTCGGCATGAGTGGTGGTAGTGGAGGTGGTAGGGGGAAGATAGCGTGATATCGTTTGTTTACTTCTTATTAATCATACGTTATTAGTATTTCCTTCTTTTTCTGTCCAAGAAATACTGAAATAACTTTCTTCTTTATATGGAAGGATATGGCCTTACATTTTGTAAATACACCACCTGACATGAAGCTAGTGTTTAACTCGTAATTACTAAACACGAGTCACACACAAGACAGACTAGGCCTATATTCCCTTGACCTTGGGCTAGGGGGAATGGAGAGACTGAGGGTAGGGGGGGGGGGGGGAGGAGCACGGGAGAAGTGGTGGGAACACACACACACACTCTTCACAGACGAGTGATATAATTTCCTAACATGTTCATAATCATTTCGCTCGTTTTGTGTAAAAACTCATTGGATATGCTTCACTTATTTTCGCCACCCATTTTATATGGATGCAATCGTTTTGAAAAATGATTTTAAATTAATATTTTGGTAGCTAATTCTACATTCAGTCGGACACCCTACTCTGGCACGTGCTCTCGGGACTTGGGCGCCCGACTCTCCATATGTGAACACGTTCTATTATGTTTAATGAATTGCCATCGTGTTTGAGGTCTCATAGTAAAAAACAAATGTCACTTTCGAGAGACATAAGAACCTATCCCAATTTTCATCATTAATCTTTAGTCCCTAAGGTCAGTGAGGCATATCCATTTATGCACCACCTAACCACAACACACAACACACCTACTGTACTTGTGGGGTCCACTGTATTAGGTTAAAAATGCTATTTTCTTACTAATCTACTTTAGTTTTCATTATATGCAAAGAAATATTAGTAAAAAAAAACATGTTTAGGGAGGAAAAATCTTGAAATATGAGGGACTGGGAACCAATTTCAATTATTCCCTTTAGTTATTAAATTCCGCTATCGCGTATTCCACTATCACGTGCTACTTAAGGTACCAATTAGGCGCGATAGCAGAGGGGTGACTGTATAATATTATATTCCTTTCTATAAAATAATTAAATTCAACACATAATATTATTTATAATATATACAAGTGAATAAAGAAGAATTACAGTATAATATTATATTTCCTTATATTAATGATTGGTAATTATCTATTCTATTGCTGTTGTCTATTATGATGTTTTTGCTTTCTTTATCCACTAATTTATATCATTCTAATACATTCTTTTTCTATGGCATCATCTTCGAAAATGCCCCATTTCCAAGATAAGTCATATTTAAATGGGGCATTTTCAAATTAGCCAGACCTTACCTGACCTAACCTTATCTAGACCACAGCAGACTACCGGGACCTAACTTCTGCAAACTACCGGGAACTAGCCAGATGTGGCAACACTGCTACAAAACGGCAATAGTCTAGATAAATACTTAAAATAATAAAACTTAACACATTTATCCTTTTATAATACAGTAATCCCTCGCGTATCCGAACCGCCATTATCCGAACCTCGCCAATATCCGAACAGGCCCTAGCCCCTCCGCGACGGGAAAACTATGGATAGCCATTTTGTCAGTCCGGGGCTAGTCTTACTTTCCCTACTGTGTGGCCGGGCGCTTTTGGCCGATTTTTCCAAAATCGCTCTATTCCACTTACTCTGTACGTCTAAACTACGATACTGAACAACTTAAATTTGGTCTTGTTAGCACCATCAACTCTTCCTCTTTCCAATAAAACCAACCCCAGCTCTCTACGACTCTCCGTTGCCGAGAAAGTAAGTGAGGAATGAAGGGTACTTTTTCGTGTGAGCGCGGCCGTGTTCGCTTAGGTGGCGTGGCTGTGACGACAACTGAACGTGGCCCGCGCGGGTGCCAGTCAGTGTTGTAAGTAAGCGTGGCGCACCACAGAATCGAACACGCACGAGGAATCTAATCCACATCCATCCATGTTTACAGTCAGTAACACACTGACTGACGATGGTGATTTGTAGGGATGGTGGTGAAGTATAGCCAAGTGAAAAAAAACCCGCCAAATTGGGCTCGCAAATGCCGACATTGGCAATAGCGGTGCTTCATCTCGCCCGGTCACCACATGGCACGGGTGTACGACACCACCCGGAGGCTTCCTGGGTCCGTCTATGACCGCGGACCGGACGTTAAGGGCTAGGCTTGGCCTACAAATCCAAACTAGGGCCCCGAGTAGTTTAAATTTGCCACGCGTACCGCTAGTTTGCATATTTGCCATGTGGCGGCGCGCATGTGCTTCCCGCTGTACACAATAAGGCAAGTGCTGTATGCCACAATCATAAGATAATACACAGGTAAACAGACTGCCTGCCTAAGACCCTGTACACAAGATAAGCAGAGGGCAGATATCAGTAATAAGCAGTGTGAGTCACAGTGGTACCCATGTGATATAGAAGCCAGTGTATAGCAAATAACTAGATAACACCAACCTTATTAATATTGGCTAACACCTGAATACACAGGGGTTGTTCTTATCATTCTTGTTCTCTACCTACGAGAGAGAGTAGGGAGAGAGTAGAGAAAGAGAGTAGAAAGGAGAGTAGGGAAAGAGAGTAAGACTCCGACATAACCAAGGAATGGTCACAAGGAGATATGCCTAATCCACAGATAATATAAACTGATTAATGTAGCAGGAGGGGTAGGACTAAGACCACGAGGACTATACCTCATGACCACATGACAACCAGACACGTGGCTTCCTACCACAAGACCCACGTGGCTTGTCGGGCCACGTAAGCATGACAACACACAGTAATAATTGTATCCAAAGACAACTGACAACTCAAGTGAAATTGTATATAAACAGTAACACTTACCTAATAGGTAGGATTCTTAAACTTGCTCCCTTAGGGCTATTACATAATTGTCTCGCCAAGAGAGACACATTACTCTATCAGAAAGAAGCACATCAATATCATTCCCTGTCTGTGTGTGTATAGAGATATAAGTGTAAATAAATGAACTTTCCATGTTACAACTGTGAAGTCAATTACCTTAGAAAACACCCACGTCTACACTACCTAACTAATAATAATAACAATACTACAAGTCTCAAGAAGCAAATACAAATCAGTTACCAGAGCTTGAACGAGTTAAAGCCTAACAGGACTGGTACATTATGGTGGCAGCAGTGGTTGCAATAACAAGATTGCAAAGGGATTGACTTCCAGGGAGTACAGTGAATAACATAGTTCAAGGACAAGTTGAAGATTTTACTTGTAAATTTCTCTCAGGTAATTTCTTCTCACGACCTCTATAAACGAGGGAGATAAACCACAAATTCATCACCTACAAGACACCTACTTCAACATAACTGCAACTAGACCTACAACGGGACCTCATCTACTTCACAACAATCAATCATCACTACCCCAGGCGTCCCTGTACGTAAATTCTCTCGTAAGGACAACGCCATCCCTTCATCACTACCCATGAGCGTCCCTGGAACGTAAGGACGTCATCACTTCATCACTACCCATGAGCGTCCCTGGAACGTAAGGACGTCATCACTTCATCACTACCCATGAGCGTCCCTGGAACGTAGGGACGTCATCACTTCATCACTACCCATGAGCGTCCCTGGAACGTAGGACAACGTCATCACTTCATCATCTCCATTCTCCAAGCTGACACCTTGTTACGTAAATTCTCTCGTAAAAGGAAAGTCAACATTCATCATCTTCACTCCAAGAACGACTACTAGTGTGTTAGTGTGCGAGCTACTCATCACCACGACTGGCCAGACACCCCACCTAGACGTCAACTCGTCGTCATCATCATCGTTGCAACTAAAGTACTAAAAGTAGGTACACATTACATGTACATTACATTATTTTTCACTTGTCTACGAACATGTTAGGATAAAATTAGGTTTCCTCATTAAAGCCCAGAAAGAAAGAAAAGAAGTGCCAAATTAAAACAAAGTAAAGAATTCTTCCCCATTAATCTAAAGGTATCGCAATAACTTCGAATATCCCTGATAATGATTCAATATCCTCTGAGCTAGATTCCCCTGCCTCCCTAAAAAGTCTCGTTGTGGTGCCAACACATACGAGTACATTTTCTTCTTCTCCAATCATAACCCCATTAAAAACTCAATCTGTCTATTATATCATCCTGTATTATCACTAACAATGACTACTCCTCTACAATCTCCTATCGTCTCTGCTCATCATCTAACAAATACTGATTCCACTGTCTCTTCTATGCTAACAATGAAACGCTTACCTACCACCATTTCTCATGTAAAGCATTTTAAGGTAGATAATCCAAGATATGGGATTCATCTCTTCTTGCATCATTTGGAGAAGATATTTTGCAAAGCGAATATAGAGCAGGACGAACATAAAATAGCATTGGTAAGAGAGTATATTGCACAGGTTAGTCCAGCCAGTTCTAGGTTAAACACAAGTGCTTTTTCTAATCCAAAGAATTTAACGTCATATGCCACATTTAGACAGTCACTTATTGATGTTTTGGGGGATGGTAAAGTACATAAATCGTTCTCAAGGGTTCAAAGAATGGTTAAAAGAAAGGCAAACAAAATAAATACAAAGGAACTAGCAAAAGCACTTGCATCAGCAGGATCGCTAGAATTATATTCAAAGAAATCTCGCATCATAGCCTACATCATGTATTACATATTACTCACTCCAGGGATAAGAAGAATTATAATTTTGATACCATAACTCAAAGGGAATCACACAGACAACGTTGCAAACATTGTAACGAAGATAAGCATAAGACCAGTGAATCTGATAGTAATAAATCCACAGGAAATAATGGGAAATCAAAGCATAAATACTGTCATTCACATGAGTCAAATTCGTATTCCTTAAATGAACACATGATCCTTAACAAAAGGAAACAAAGCTTGCACAATCGAAACATGATGTATGAAACGAGACCACCACGATATTAAAATGGCAACAATAATCACATAAGTAAATAAATACTGCCCTGTCGTCGTAAATACCTATAATATAATAATAATCCCTGTCTAAGTATCACATACTAATATTTCATTAATGATAGACACAGGAACCGCAGTTTCCTTGTTATCGGAAAATTCCTTTAACAAATTGTGCAACTTAGATCCCCAGCGGGTTTTATAAACTAAGATTGAACAGGTGATATAAAATTGTCACATATGACAAATAATAAATGAACAGGTATTAGGGACACTAAACCCTTCCTGTACGGTTAGACAAAAACTAACCAAATACACATAATAATATGCACTAAACATAAAATAATACATTTTAGGTATTAATGTATTTTAATACAGGATTGTCCAGGCCAAAATATGTCCATATATATGTATTGAAAAACAAAACAAAAAACAAAACGGGAACTATTACATTATCATAAAGGCCTACTGCAAATAATACTATATTACCACAAAATTTCGTCCATAAATTGAAGGTAGAGCTTCCATCTCATGTTACAACCACAAATTAGTGTTCTATCCTTAGTAGAGTCTGGGAAAATAACCTGGGAATGTATCTACTTTCACTAATGTAAATGATAATAATATTGCTACTATCTATATCTTTAAGAAATCAACTACCATTAATCAGGTAAAGAAAATGACATATTTATATGATCGGTACAAGATGGAAGTTAGACTAAATACCACAAGAAATATTATATCAATTTTAACCGAAGAGTTAAAGGATAATCATATAAGGGAGAAACTTAGAAAATTGGTCAGGGAACGATATTTTCTAATTTATCGTGATAATTTTATTAATATACTAGCCACATATCAAAATGCGATTGCCCTACCTGGTAATATTTTTAGGAATAACCTATTTATAAATAAGCATATAGGCGACCATACCTTATACTAGACAGAAAATTATAAATGATAAATGAAATGTTGGATGAAAGTATTATTAAGATTTTAACTCCCCCTTTTAACAGTCAAATGTTTTTGGTTTCAAAAATGATGGTGAATTTATGCCAGTACTTCTTACAGAGATATAATGCTACAAATAAAAATAAATATCCCCTCCCTCCTTTAAGGATGTTTTCGCTAACATTGCTCAAACAAAACATATTAAAATTGGTCAGTGGACACTGGCAAGTAGCATTATATAATAATACATTTAATACGTCCCATGGTTATTATGAATACATTCGTAAACCATTTGGGTTACGTAATGCTCAATCAACATTTAAGCATATGCTAAATTTTCGTGTTAGTGTTATTAATAACGTAGTCATCGCTTAGCTAGACAATTTGATTATTTTTCTAATAAGGTACAATCACAATATTTAACAATAAGGAAGGTTAAATAGACATTGAATTAGGTAGGCCTCAAACTTTAAATATATATGTTTCATTATATTACCAGGATATTATAATGATAGGTTATACATTAACCACCATTGGGCTCCATACACAATAGCATAAAATACGAACAATGACAGTCAACTAACGTAAAATTACTCGAGTTTATGTTCGTATATAGAAAATCATTATAAAGACATTTTTCCCATTTAACTAACACACTAAAATAATCTCCTCAGGAGAGTGACAGATGTGTATGGAAGTCAGAAAAGTTATTAAAGGTTAATTAATGACAGCTCCAATTCATGCATTTCCATCCTATTCATTAAATTAATAATAATAATATCACGTGTACAGATGCTTCTTCAGTAGACTTAGGCACTGTACTTAGGTAAGATATAGCTAAGTTCTATGTCAGGTATGTACTTATGCATAACGAATATTAAATGCACAGCAAACTCATTACTCTGTAACGGACCAGGAACAATTAGCAAATAATGTTAGGGGCAATTCGTACTTTTAGAAAATCGTATTAGGCTATCCTTTACAAATACTCGTGAATCACTAATATATTCTTGGCTTACTATAATCTCAAACCTTAGCGTGAAAATTAGCCAGATATTATCGAACCATTAAGGAATTTCTCCCACATATTGATATTAAAAAAAAATAACAAATCCCTTAAACAATCATCTTGTCATTTACTTCAGAAGTCACTCATGGACGTGGTAAACATGCATAAACATTAGCAATTTCTATGCTAAAATATACTAAGACATTATTTAACTCTGCGGATGAAAATAATGGACGAGAATTATAGTCACTTAAATAACTTTTCCCTTAATGATAAGATTTTTACAAAAAAAAACTTAGTAAAAGTGACTTACAAACCAATGAAAGTGATACATTAAACAATACTTCCCTCAGTGTTAATTACCCTTTTATCAAAATGCACCAGGACATCCTGGGAGAGAATATTAAAACAATCTCCATATAATAGACAATTAACATAAACTATGGGTAGATGAAAAAACATATATCGCTCAGTGCGAAACATGCAATACTCCATGACAGGAATATAATCCTGGACGAATCAGGAGACATAATAGGAATAATTCTACTTTCCTTACCAATTACAAATCAGGGCATAAATAAACTATTACCTATGGTTAATCATTTTCTAAATATTTAGTGGCGGCACCACTATATGATAAAAACCGCAAATAATACGTGCACATATATCTAATCCCAAATTATTTTATGCCTATATACATGTCCCAATATTATAAAGATATCTAATTTCTACTAATTTGAAGCAAACGTTTGTATAACCATATCTCCCCATATCTCCCAGCAGCTAATGGTTAACAATACGGCAAAACCGTAAAATACTACAAGTACTTGGTGGCACAGAAACAATGGAAACCCCTCCACATGGAAAGACTGCATCAAAAAATGACAGTCTATGAATACTACAAAACGTTGAAATAAAAGGAAAAACTCCTCAGGAAATACTATATGGCGTACAAGAAACGTCTTTCATATAATTATATGAGATAACAATTGCCACACAGAAGCCAGGCTACAACAAGGACAACTTCGCTGAACAACAGTGAGTTGCAGTTCAACAATTTCATCATGATGTACAAGCAATTTACGGGCTTGCAAGGAAATAATGCGTAATCGCCTACACAAGCAATTTACGGGCTTGCAAGGAAAAAAATGCGTAATCGCCTACACAAGCAATTTTCGGGCTTGCAAGGAAAAAATGCGTAATCGCCTACACAAGCAATTTACGGGCTTGCAGGAACAAAATGCGTAATCGCCTATACAAGCAATTTACTGGCTTGCAGGAATAAAATGCGTAATCGCCGGTCTAATAAAGCAAATAATTCAAATGTTCACTCCAGGTGATACATAAAATAATACGGGTACCCGATCGAAGTTTAAAAACTTCACACAGTCATATCTTTAGTAGGTAATAAACTTATAATAAAGAATATTTTTACCAGGCGGATGATATTGTATATGTAAACAGGATAAAGAGATTGGTAAAGCGCGCAAAACCATCCAAAATAAAACCAATCCATATCACTGAAACATAACAATTTCCTCTTCTTAGTAAATTTATCCCTACTATATACTATATAATAAAATAATCAATTACAAACATAAATCCGATCGGTTTTCTATGAAATAAAATAATATTTCTTTTTACAGATGTGGCCCAAATCAATCAAAATGGATAATAATTTTTGTCTCTACTCTCAACAGCTCCAGGCTCAGACGAGGAACACAACGCAAGACAGATGACGTCTTCAATCCGAGAGCTCTCGTATACAATTTTATTAACAAGCAGATGAAAAGAAAAGAAAAATAAATAAAATAATGGTGACAAATGATATAATCACTATTTCTTACTCTTTACAGATTTTATCCCAGTGAGCAGTGGCTACAGCTACAAGTATTTACTGATACACTAGTTTATTTGACAGGTATCACACAAATGGAATCCAGCGACTAAGGTAATATTGTTCGCTTATTATACAAAATATATAATGGCTTGAGCCATCACCACAGCCCAGAGCGTGGTTGGGAAAATTTTTACGTGTATTTTCGTGAACATTATTTGGTACTGCTTACATAGTGGTATACACATATATCCTATAAAATAAAGGATTATGAGACAAACTGTTGCATATCGTGGTAAGTGTAACAGGTAAAAAGCATTGCACAGATATTAAATACGAATTATAGAGCTTTACTTTACCAATAAAAGAAAATATTCACATATACTTAGTAGGCTTCTATTTACTTCTGCGAGAAGCAGGAAGCTGTATTACGAGTACAGAAACTTAGAAAGAAAGTACAACCATTTATTAGGAGAGTATTTACTGCGGGTAAGATAAGATCAACTCATACTTAATAACTATAACATGCAAAGGAAAAATCAGTGTGAAGTACTATCTTACCAAAATATCTTTCTTCCACCTATTTCAAATATTATTATACAATCGTGCGTAGTATTTTAATACAAGATTATATACTCATTATTATTCCCATAGAAGGTAAAGTATTATTCACAAGCTACGCACTTCAAGAATTCCCAATGAAAATAGAAATAATCTTTTAATGTTCAAAAATTCCTCCAAGAAGTATTATACTTAGTGATGATGTCATCAATGACACACACTCCTCAAGTACCAGGTTGCATGTGCTTATTTATATGTTGGTCCTGCATAAATATTGGCAAGTATTCCTCCAAAGGATGCGAAATCTCCACTTGCTTTAAAGCAATTCAGGCACTATATGCATGTAATTCATATCTATTACTAATCAAACCTCTCTTATATCATCAAAATTCTATTCCTACTATCTATACTTACCTACTGATAGACTATTAACAATATATTACCCTACTCACCCTACACATGGCATGGATTAAGGCTACTGTAGAGAGGCAGACTCAGATAAAATCGATTCAAGGGAATCGTTACATTGGAAAATAAAATATATAATTGCTAGACAATATATCCCACTCTCTTCCACCTTTCAATATATTTCATTTAATATCGACTTGTTTAATATCTCCCTATTATCAGTTGTTTCAGAAAAAAGTGAAGCTGGGAAGTTATTCAAGGAAACTGGGAATCAAACATCCTGCTAGTATCAGTTGGTTACTCCTTATATTGATGAAAATAAAACTTGGTACAAATATTTAATATCCCATGTCTTATCTTTCTGGCAGGTACTATAACATTTTTATATAGAAAAAGTCTACTGTCATATTTTGCATTGTATAAGAGAACTCTATCAATGTAGACTGAATTATCTTGTTATGGAAAATTAACATTGAGCTGTTATTGCACAGCCACAACATAACAACAAGGCCTCTTCATTAATGTGTGAATATTTAGCATAGGTTAGCTTATACACATAACTACAAGCACCTAGCTCAACACATTAATTTTAAGATTATTTCTTTATGTATGTACCAGTGTATTTTATTCATGTATTGATGTTCATTTTAAGTATATGATGTGCCTATGTCTTTGATGTCAATTTTATATTATTATTGAGGTATTCACTGATAATATCTTAGTTATTGTGTACCCTACCTACATTGTATGTTTGTTTCCACAATCAAGGTAATCTGAGACAGATTAGGGTAGCGGCCGAGCATTTGTACACAATAAGGCAAGTGCTGTATGCCACAATCATAAGATAATACACAGGTAAACAGACTGCCTGCCTAAGACCCTGTACACAAGATAAGCAGTGAGAGTCGCAGTGGTACCCATGTGATATAGAAGCCAGTGTATAGCAAATAACTAGATAACACCAACATTATTAATATTGGCTAACACCTGAATACACAGGGGTTGTTCTTATCATTGTTGTTCTCTACCTACGAGAGAGAGTAGAGAAAGAGAGTAGAAAGGAGAGTAGGGAGAGAGAGTAAGAGTAAGACTCTGACATAACCAAGGAATGGTCACAAGGAGATATGCCTAATCCACAGATAATATAAACTGATTAATGTAGCAGAATAGGACTAAGAGCACGAGGACTATACCTCATGACTAAGACACGTGGCTTCCTACCACATTACCCACGTGGCATCTGGCCACGTAAGCATGACAACACACAGTAATAATTGTATCCAAAGACAACTGACAACTCAAGTGAAATTGTATATAAACAGTGACACTTACCTAATAGGTAGGATTCTTAAACTTGCTCCCTTAGGGCTATTACATAATTGTCTCGCCAAGAGAGACACATTACTCTATCAGAAAGAAGCACATCAATATCATTCCCTGTCTGTGTGTGTATAGAGATATAAGTGTAAATAAATGAACTTTCCATGTTACAACTGTGAAGTCAATTACCTTAGAAAACACCCACGTCTACGCTAACTAACTAATAATAATAACAATACTACAAGTCCCAAGAAGCAAATACAACTAAGTTACCAGAGCTTGAACGAGTTAAAGCCTAACAGGACTGGTACATATGTGATAAAACTATTTTGTAACCATATGCAGCCTATATTACGAGAAGATGGGCTAATATTTTTTTTACCACAGAAGGATCTTATTTTATTATACTATGAAGAATTTATGCATTGGTAGGCAATGGTAGTGGAAATGTCAATCACTGTCAATAGTTGTGACACCTCGCTCCCTCTGGGAATTTCCCTCAAAGGGGTGTGGCTACGGGTAAAATTAATCATATGTATCTATATTTTCTATATAATATACTGTAACAATGCCAAAATGAAAAGAAATGTAAAAGAAATATATCTATTATTCACTCACCTCAACTGCAGAGTGACCGTATTCGTGTGGTACTACAGTGGTACCTTGAGATAAGAGTGCCTTAACATACGAGAACTTTGAGATACGAGCCATGGCTCAATCAAATTTTTGCCCTGACATACGAGATGAATTTTGAAATACGAGTCAACAGATGGCCGATTTGCCCCTCATCTGCATTTCAAAAAGTGCGCCAGGTGCATAGTTCAACTGCCTGCCACCAGGAGGCAGCTCACGCTCCC
The DNA here is from genome assembly GCA_034508575.1 of Petrolisthes manimaculis. Taxonomy (NCBI): domain Eukaryota; kingdom Metazoa; phylum Arthropoda; class Malacostraca; order Decapoda; family Porcellanidae; genus Petrolisthes; species Petrolisthes manimaculis. The sequence goes on from JAWZYT010000268.1 coordinate 211,776, forward strand.
ACCAGTGTTGCCAGGTGCAGGGAAATTTCCGTTTTAGGGAATTTCGAAGTCCACACAGGGAAATAATATACAGTTCGTTCATGAGTAAACAGGGAAATTTCTACAAGATGAAATACCTAAAAGACCATCAATGGTCATGAGTAAACAGGGAATAATTGAGGTAAAATGGGAAATTCTGAAGTTGAAGTGAGGGAAATTCCCTCACACTTACATGGCAACACTGACTCTCAATGTTTTGTTTACATCTCACTCGTGGCTAGTTCAGCCAGTTTATTATTAGTGAAGATGGCATCATATTAAGTGTTAATGGCAGCTTTATTTACACTTATTTACATCTTAGTGTTACATATAGCTTTAACATGATACATTTTTAAAACATGTTCACTTTATTAGTCAAATAAATGCGTTTTTCATCCAAGAAATGGAAGTTTTTTTGGACCAAGACCCCATTCTTTTCATTATACATTGTTTCTAATGGGAAAAATAGGTTTATTTTGTGCGAATTTAGTTTGTGTGGTGCCTGTAGGAACCTATACCTCGCACATAATCAGGAATACCTGTACTTCTACGATATGTACAATACTGAAGCAGAAATTTACGAAAATGGTTTTGTTTTTTTTTGTTTTTTTTTGGCGGGAACGGATTAATCACATTTCAGTTAATTTCAATGGGATAAATTGATTTGAATTACGAGCATATTGAGTTACGAGCTCAGTCACGGAACGAATTAAACTCGTATCTCAAGGTACCACTGTACATTGGTCTAACATAAAATGACAACAACGACGACACAATAACACAAACTGGCGAAAATTTTAATGCTCTTTCAATTTTACAGCATTAAAATGTGTGGAAACCCAAATTAGTGATAGAAATTCGCCATAAATGACATTTTAATGGGCGTGGCGAAAAATTTACAGGGGCTAAAAAAATTCGCTGGCGAAAATTAAAGTACCCTTAATAATTTCGCCATTTTTGGGTCCAAAAAAATTAAATCTTCCTGCCCAGCACTCAATGCGCATTGAGCAGAAAGGATTGGCATGGATATAGGTAAGGGATTGAAGTTTCACGAGGAAGTGAAGTGGTTGCTCAACTGTACTTGTACTACCGACTACGAATTTTTTATCTCCGACATTTTTGGCTTGTGGCGAAATTAGTGAGGTTGACGTTAGACTTTTCTAAAGCTTTCGACAAGGTCGACCACCAAATACTGATACAGAAACTGTCACATATTGGAATCAGAGGAAAACTGCTCAAGTGGATAAAGTGCTTTTTAGAGAACAGAAATCAAGCAGTTGCTGTAGAAGGTTACAAATCAGAAAGAAAAACTGTGTTGAGTGGAGTGGCACAAGGGTCAGTCATTGGCCCTTTGCTATTCTTAATATTCATGAGAGATATAGACACAAATATTTCCCATTGCACTGCATCTTTTTTTGCAGATGACACTAGACTTTTGAGTACAGTGAGGAACAACGAAGAACTTAGAATGACACAAATGGATTTAAATAAAATATACCAGTGGGCAGCCAATAACAACATGAGTTTCAACAGCTCCAAATTGGAGTTGATGAGATACCGTCATCCCAATATTGATATCCCCAACAATTATTATAGAACACCAGAAGGACAAATAATTGAACAATACAGACACGTCAAGGATCTAGGAGTAACATTAAGTGATGATGGCAACTTTCAACAACAAATAGACAACAGAAGTTACAAAGGTGAGACAGACAATGGGATGGATACTAAGAACCTTTACAACAAGAGAGCCCACTGTACTGTACTGTACTTCTAACACTATATAAAGCACTTATACTTCCTCTCTTAGAGTACTGCTGTGTTCTCTGGAATCCAAGTGCAGTAGGACAAATTAGAAAAGTAGAAGCAATGCAACAAACATTTACAAGAAGGATGGCGGGTATGCAGGATAATAACTACTGGGAACGACTAGCTGTCCTCAAATTATACTCACTGGAAAGAAGACGAGAACAATACATAATTATATACATTTGAAAAATTATTAATGGACTTGTCCCTAATCTGGAAAATGAAAGCTCAATCCGAACATCCAACCATGGAAGAAGAGGCCTAATGTACACCATATAACGAGATGGACAACACTACATGGAAGAAGAGACCTAATGTACACCATATAACGAGATGGACAACACTACATGGAAGAAGAGGCCTAATGTACACCATACCACCGATATTGACGACATGGACAACACTACATGGAAGAAGAGGCCTAATGTACACCATATAACGAGATGGACAACACTACATGGAAGAAGAGGCCTAATGTACACCATACCACTGATATTGACGAGATGGACAACACTACATGGAAGAAGAGACCTAATGTACACCATACCACTGATATTGATGACATGGACAACACTACATGGAAGAAGAGACCTAATGTACACCATACCACTGATATTGACGAGATGGACAACACTACATGGAAGAAGAGACCTAATGTACACCATACCACCGATATTGACGACATGGACAACACTACATGGAAGAAGAGGCCTAATGTACACCATATCACTGATATTGACGACATGGACAACACTACATGGAAGAAGAGGCCTAATGTACACCATACCACTGATATTGACGACATGGACAACACTACATGGAAGAAGAGGCCTAATGTACACCATACCACTGATATTGACGACATGGACAACACTACATGGAAGAAGAGGCCTAATGTACACCATACCACTGATATTGACGACATGGACAACACTACAAACACTAAGAGAAAACTCCATAGCAGTGCAGGGTCCCCGACTGATCAACTGTATCCCACGAGAGCTACCATCATACTCTGGATCTTTAGAAAGATTCAAAACCCGACTAGACGAGGTGGTGGACAAACCCTCACTGCCCCATTATTACCAGGCCACTGAAGGGAACAGCCTGCTACATCAAGTTACACCGACCAACTAAAGGTGGCACACCAGCCACTGCCCCATTATTACCAGACCACTGAAGGGAACAGCCTGCTACATCAAGTTACACCGACCAACTAAAGGTGGCACACCAGCCACTGCCCCATTATTACCAGGCCACTGAAGGGAACAGCCTGCTACATCAAGTTACACCGACCAACTAAAGGTGGCACACCAGCGTGACCTAGGCCGTCACCCCTAAACAACATCACAGGAAATCACAGGTGTGTGTGTGTGTGTGTGTGTGTGTACGAGAGAGAAATGAAAACTAACAAAATGCATCATTTCTGAAAATCATTGGATACAAAAACATTAAAATATAGGCATTTCTATCTATACTCTCTCTCTCTCTCTCTCTCTCTCTCTCTTTATGTATGTATGTATCTATCTATCACAAACTATCTATCTATCCATCCATCAATCTATATATACTCTCTCTCACACACACACTCACTCACTCTCTCTCTTTATGTATGTATGTATGTATCTATCACAAACTATCTATCTATCAACTGTCTGTGAACCTGAAATATTAATTAAACAATGTTAGTTCATCAATCAAAAAAGTAGACACAGTAATAATAATAATAATAATAATAATAATAATAATAATAATAATAATAATAATAATAATAATAATAATGATGATGATGATAATTATGCTAATAATAATAATGATGATAATGATGCTAATAATAATAATGAGAGGTGCTGCATTACAGTTTATGGTATTTATTGAGAGAATTACCATTTTACAGCAGTGTTGACAGATCCGAGTATTTTGCCCCAGTCATTCATTGTACATTATCACGATTATTTCCCAGTAGTTTGTCCAGGTCAAGTCCCGGTAATCTGCCCAGGTTAAGACCTGGTAGTTTGTTCAGGTTAAGACCTGGTAGTTTGCCCAGGTTAAGACCCGGTAGTTTGTCCAGGTTAAGTCCTGGTAGTCTGCCTGGGTTAAGACCCGGTAGTTTGTCCAGGTTAAGTCCTGGTAGTCTGCTGTGGTCTAGTCTAGTCTAGGTAATAGTCAAACCAGCACTATTTGATACTCTGGGTGATGGCCAGAGGTGTCTGTACTACTACCCCGGGCATCAGTCACCAGGCCTATAAACTTATAATCCACCTCTTTACCTTACCCTCCTGTCTGTCTCTCTATCTGTCTGTCTGTCAATATACTTTAGTTTTTTCTCATGCTATGACTTTGTTTCCTATAAAATATCCCTTTACTCTCTATATAATATCCTTTGCTTGGCTGTACAAAGCAGGACAGAGGGAGTGTGATGAATATTTCATGGTGATGGTATAGCAAGGAATGAATTACTTGACCTGACCAACAGTAGGTAGGTGTGACCTGAGTGTGTCATGTACAGTCAAGGACACTGAGACAGCAACACAACACTACACATATGTGTTGCCAAGTATACTGTAAGATATACAAAGTATAGTTGTTCCATCTTCAAATCCAAAGTTATTTATAAAACCAAGCAGTAGCCTAAAACAACTAATTATTTCATAGTGATGAAGGCAAGCAATGATAGTATGAGTGAGTGAGAGAGATTATACATACATACATACATACATACTGTTACATATATACACATAAACAACTAATTATTTCATAGTGATGAAGGCAAGCAATGATAGTATGAGTGAGTGAGAGAGATTATACATACATACATACATACTGTTACATATATACACATAAACAACTAATTATTTCATAGTGATGAAGGCAAGCAATGATAGTATGAGTGAGTGAGAGAGATTATACATACATACATACTGTTACATATATACACATAAACAACTAATTATTTCATAGTGATGAAGGCAAGCAATGATAGTATGAGTGAGTGAGAGAGATTATACATACATACATACATACATACTGTTACATATATACACATAAACAACTAATTATTTCATAGTGATGAAGGCAAGCAATGATAGTATGAGTGAGTGAGAGAGATTATACATACATACATACATACTGTTACATATATACACATAAACAACTAATTATTTCATAGTGATGAAGGCAAGCAATGATAGTATGAGTGAGTGAGAGAGATTATACATACATACATACATACATACTGTTACATATATACACATAAACAACTAATTATTTCATAGTGATGAAGGCAAGCAATGATAGTATAAGTGAGTGAGAGAGATTATACATACATACATACATACATACTGTTACATATATACACATAAACAACTAATTATTTCATAGTGATGAAGGCAATCAATGACAGACCCAAAATAAATAAATAAAATTACCTGTGGATGAAGGAGTGTGCATTGATGTACAATTGATGCTGCAACACCTCTTGGTTCACACCTGTTGCAACACCTCATTAATCAATCCTACCTGGAAATGTAAATAATGTAATAATCATCATAATAATAAAATATGTAACACAACAATATCTATATTTAACTACCAGTACTCTATGTTAAATATGGAAACAATTACTGTTATTATTGTTATTGTGTATATTTTTTGGGTAAATATGGAAAGAATTACCATTATTGCGTACATTTTTTTCAGTAAATATTGAAGGAATTACAGTTATTATGTATGGTTGTTGTTTTTTGTTAAATTTAAATGGGGCATTTTGAAATTAGCCTGACCTTACCTTACCTAACCTAACCTAACCTAAACCAAGGCAGACTACCAGGACCTAACCTGGACAAACGACCTGGAAATAACCGTGGTAAAGTACGGGAAATGACCAGGGCAAAATACTGGGACCTAGCCAGATCTGGCAACACTGCTATAACACGGTAATTTTTTCAATAAATACAGTATTTTGCCCCGGCCATTTCCTGTACTTTACCACGGTTATATCACGGTAGTTTGCCCAGGTTAGGTTAGGTCCGGTAGTCTGCTGTGGTCTAGGTTAGGTTAGGTTAAGTAAGGTAGATAAGGTAAGGTTAGGTAAGGTTAGGTAAGGTAAGGTAAGGTAAGGTAAGGTAAGGTAAGGTAAGGTAAGGTAAGGCGGGGCAGGGCGGGGCGGGGCGGGGCGGGGCGAGGTAAGGTTAGGTAAGGTAAGGTAAGGTTAGGTTAGGTCAGGTCAGGTAAGGTTAGGTCAGGTAAGGTCAGGTCAGGTAAGGTTAGGTCAGGTAAGGTTAATTTCAAAATGCTTCCTTTGAATATCTTTGAAATTTGTGGATGAAATGCCATAGAATAAAATAGTTTTATAATGTTCTAAATAAGTGGGTAATGAAGGTAGAAAAAACAGTACATGATAAATGGTAATTCATTCAATATTTACCAAAACACCATAATGAAAAATGTTTTAAAATGGTCTAAATAAATAGTAATTACTAATAAATACTGTATAATGTCTATATAAGTAGGTAATTATATTAAAATATACAATATAGTTAATGAAGTAATTCTGTAAATTTACCATAACAATTTAAACTCTACTAAATGAATAAATAAATTAATTAAATAGTTTTAACATTCTGTGGGACATATGAGGACTTTTCCCATCTTATTTATCCTTTTATCACCATTTATTTATATCACAGGGATAATTTATTTACTTAACACCTTGAAATAAATAATGGTACTAAAATAATGGTAGTAATAATCAAATAATTATCTGTTATTGCCTTATTTCATCATTTATCGTCTTATTTATCCATTTATCATCATTTATTTACTTATCAACATCTTGAAATAAATAATAATTAAAATAAAGGTAGTAATAATTAAATAATTATCTTATCCTCTTATTTATCCATTTATCGTTATTAATCTACATCAAAAGGATCCTTTATTTACTTATCAACACCTTGGAATAACCAAGTAATAAATAATTAATTAAATAAAGACAACATTTACCCGTAACAAAATCATTATCTATTTTTTCCATTCACCGGTTCGTTTTATTTCGTCATTTATCGACTTATTTATCCATTTATTATCCTTTATCTACATTATAAGGGTCATTTATTTACTTATCAACACTTCAGAATTGTCAAGGAATAAATAATTAATTAGATAAAGTTAATATTTACAAGTGATAAATTTTTTCATTCACAGGTTCACAATTTATCGTCTTATTTATGCATTTATCGTCACTTATCTACATCATAGGGGTCATTTATTTACTAATCAACACTTTGGAATGGTCAGGGAATAAATCATTAATTAAATAAAGACAATATTTACCTTCTAGTCTGGAAGCCATGATTACCTCTGTCTGTTGGCTGTGTTGATCTCTCCTCAGTGTTACCAGCTCAGATGTTTGTTGATCTCTCGTCAGTGTTACCAGCTCAGATGTTTGTTGATCTCTCATCAGTGTTACCAGCTCAGGTTTAGTAAGTTCAATTATGTAACTTTGCAACGGCTCCCCTTTTTGTTTATTTATTGTTATTTATTTATTGTTATTTATTTATTGTTATTTATTAATTTGTTATTTTTGTTATTTATTTTGTTTTTGTTTTCTACGATACCTGCTGAGTTTTTGTCTGTTTTTTTTTTTTCCACACTTCTACTACTAATATATCTTTTACTTTTTCTATATTTTCAAATAATAATTGTTCACATAATTTTGATGTATTCTGATGTATTCTATAAATTTGGAAAATAGAGTAAACAATATTCTAAGTGTTCCTTTTCTGCACACACACACACACACACACACCCTTCACATTTTTCTGATTCTCCTATAAATCACTTTCTATCACTTAATTAAATTTAGGGTGTTGATTTTTAACTTAAATTTCAAAACTGATCCATATGTATTATCATATAATATATTTTCTTGGCTTATTTCTTTCTTATATTTCTTATATAATGTTAACCCCTAAAGGACCGGGGGTAGTGATAATACTGTGCCTCCCAGGACCGGGGGTTGAGCGAAAAACACGTAAAATAGCCTGTTTTCGCATGCTCTGTACTCCTAACTTACAATGAATGAGTGAATTATTTTAGTGCCATGAGAACGAGCAACTCTTCCTCTTTCTATTGGTACCAATGGGAAGTCTGTAAGTTTAATGGTTACAGAATTACGACGTGTTGAATGAGGTACTGTCGCTGTACGGTGAGCGCTAGTGTTTGGGTCAGGGTTGCCAGATTTTAAATCTATCTCATTACCAAACTCCTCAAATATTATTACCAGACTGCACTTTTCATTACCAAATACACAAAGCAAAAGTAATATATATATATATATATATATATATATATATATATATATATATATATATATATATATATATATATATATATATATATATATATATATATATATATATATATATATATATATATATATATATATATATATATATATATATATATATATATATATATATATATATATCACCTTTTATAACAGAAGTGTGTTGTGTAGATGTAGGTTTTGTAGTATGTTAATCTAAGAGGGCAGACAACCCACCATCTTCAGTTGTGTCTTCATATTGTAGCGGTTCACGCAGCAAACTGCTGAAGTATCGTGAGTGGTAGTTTGGCTCGTCGGCAGTTCACCAAGACCCCGAGGGTTCATCGTGCACCAACCAATGAGGGAAGGACACCTCATCAACATGGCTGACCCTACGTCATCACCAGGGCTATATAAGCACCGGCAGCCATCCACCAAGGCATCAGACTTCCAGTGTTCTCATCTCTGGGCTGACCACTTCCATTTCCACTTACACATACACTATTATTTACACTTCTACTTCACACGGTGGCAGAGGCTACTCCTCTGTATGTGTGTCGTATTTAGAGAGCAGAGCATATTACAGTAACTTAACATTAATCATTAGTCAATTGTGTATATTTATAACTATTTTGTATTGTATATATTTTGTGTGTAAACTTAAACTTATTGTGTGATATTGTGAATGATCATTTTTGTTGCTATTTAATATAATACCTAAAATACAGACTTTACTTTACTTATTGACCATCAAACAATATAGTAGGTTAAAACTACAAATGGTGACCCCGGAGTGACCCTTATGGTCTACAATATATATATATATATACTTTTTGCCTTATGCCTGCTCTGTTGTTATTGTAACTTTTATCTGACTTTCTCTTGTATATGCTAATACCCTTCCAAGTGACACAATGGAAAACCCTACTAAACCACCTGCTGTTTATGGACCACCACCACCCTTTGTGGAAGACTCTCCAGACATCTGGATTATACAGTTGGACCTCTACTTTGCGAGATCCCGAATTGTACAGCAAGAAGTGAAGTTTCAGACAGCCGCTTCATTACTTCCTGCACACCAAGTCATGGAATTTATTGACATGATTCGTAATCCTTCAGATCAGGCTTACGACGAGTTGTGTGGAGCTTTGAAGAGTCGGTTGGGGAAGTCTATAGAAGAGAATCTTCGCTCTATTCTCTCTGCTCAGCAGTTGGGTGACCATAAACCATCTCAGTTTCTACGTCACTTGCTGGAGCTCACGAAGCCACACATAACAGACAAAGATTCACCATTGGTGAGACAAATATTTTTGCAAGCAATGCCTGATAAATCTTTGCCTTTCCTACAATTCCTGCCTCCAGAAACTCCACTACACACATTAGCTGGGACTGCGGATAGAGTCGTTTCTTCTCTCCATCAAGCTTCTGCAGCTGTTGATGCTGTGAGCAGTACGGAATGCCACTCAAACCAAGATTGTCCTTTAGCACGAGCAAACTCTGCTAGGCTAGACAATATTTCCCAGACTCTCGACGAGATTTGTCATCAGTTGAAGAGGATATCTAGTGATTCAAGAAGTCGCAGCACCTCGAAACACCAAAGGAACTTTCGACGACCTTCTGTTTCTCGTGACCGAAGCAGCAAACTTTGTTGGTACCACGACAAGTTTGGAGGTAAAGCCAACAAGTGTGTACTTCCATGTGAGTATAATGGATCTTTAAACTAATGGAGGTGCCTGAGAGAGCGTCAAACTCTTGCACTTCGTCTCTTGACGCAACACCAAGGTCTGTACCAGTGTCATTTGTCATCAAAGATCCACTTTCAAGGATGTCATTTTTAATTGATACTGGAGCTCAGTTTAGTATTTTACCAGCAAAACCAATAGATAGGAAGCATGTGTCTGCCCTCACTTTAAAAGCTGCCAATGCTACCATTATGGATCTACTAGACTTTCAGTTTCTCTTGGACTTAGAAGGAAGTTTAACTGGTCATTTATCCTGGCCGACGTGGAAAATGCAATAATTGGTTGTGATTTTCTTTCCCACTTTGACTTATCAGTTCGACCTCGTTGCCGTCAAATTGTGGACTACTCAACAAATCTTGCTATACAAGGAGGTGAGTCGTGTGCATCAATGTCTATATCGGTGTGCATTACAGACTGTGGAGCATCATATAAAGCCCTTATTGATAAATATCCAAGTATAACTGGTTCACCTTTTATTAAGCAGGAAGTTTCTCACAATGTAACTCATCGCATCACTACCAGTGGAAGTCCTGTCTTCTGCCGTCCTCGACGACTCGACTCTGCAAGACTGAAGATCGTCAAGGATGAATTCCAGTACATGCTGGATCAAGGCATCATCAGACCAAGTAAGAGTTCATTTGCTTCAGCTCTACACATGGTACCAAAATCACTTCCTGGTAGTTGGCGTCCTTGTGGAGACTTTCGTTCATTGAATAGAATTACCCTTCCTGACAGGTATCCTATACCCTACCTGCGGGATTTCAACTCCATTCTTCATGGCTCAAAGATATTTTCTAGGATTGATCTTACCAAGGCATATTTTCAAATTCCTGTTCATCCCAGTGATATTCATAAGACTGCTATTACTACTCCTTTTGGACTATATGAGTTCGTCAGAATGCCATTTGGACTACGAAATGCCAGTCAAACTTTCCAGAGATTGATGGATACTGTACTTCGTGGACTTACCAACGTCTTCGTGTACATTGACGACATCTTGGTAGCCAGCGCATCTGAAGAGGAGCATCTACATAACCTACAAGAAGTTTTTGATCGCTTGAAAGACAATGGAATCTGCATCAATACAGATAAATGTGTTTTTGGTGTTGATGAACTACAATTTCTAGGGCATCACGTCAGTTCGCAGGGAATTAAGCCATTGTTGAGTAAAGTAGAGATAATTAAAAAAAATCCTCTTCCAGGAACTCAGAAAGCCTTGCGACGTTTCCTTGGTTCCATCAATTTTTATCATAATTTTATCCCACATCTTGCAGAAATTCTGGCTCCTGTCCATAGCCTGCTGGTGGAGAAGAGAAAAGGAATCAAGGACATCGTGAAATGGACTCCCTCTGCTGAAGAAGCATTCAACCTTGCCAAGACTGCGCTAGCAACTGCAACTTCTCTTCATCATCCAGATCCTACAGCACAGATGGGTTTGTTCACTGATGCGAGCAGCACTTCTATGGGAGCAGTCCTTCAACAATGGCATAACGGTATGTGGGAACCATTAGCTTTCTGGTCACGGAAATTAAAGAATGCTCAAATCAACTACAGTGCATTTGGTAGAGAACTACTCTCTGCTTATTCTGCTATTAGACACTTTCGACCATTCCTAGGAAGGTAGGGAGTTTGTTCTATACACAGATCATAAACCATTGGTACAAGCCATAAAGACCTCTATGACAAGTCATGCACCACGAGAACAGCGTCACCTTGACTTTGTGTTACAGTTCACAACAGACGTCAGACATGTGAGTGGTCATGACAACATTGTAGCTGACGCCTTATCAAGAATTTCTACAGTATCAGCTACACCCAACATAGATTTTAAGGAAATGGCTTTATTACAATCCACAGATCCAGAGTTCAACCAGCTGGCAGAAACATCACTGAGGATTGTTCGTCAACCAGTGAGAGATCATGATTCTCTAGAGCTCATCTGTGATGATTCAACTGGGACGGTAAGACCAGTTGTACCAAAGGACATGAGGAAATCAGTTTTTCTCGTTCTTCATAACATGTCTCACCCTGGACGTAAGGCAACATTACAGCTAATCTCAACAAGGTTTGTATGGCCCTCTATGAGGAAAGATATTTTGCTCTGGTCCAAACAATGTATGCACTGCCAGCGGTCCAAGGTCTATCGGCATGTACGGTCTCCTGTCGGACGATATCCTCTGGCGACCAACCGCTTCGACAACATCCACCTTGATATCGTGGGACCATTACCATCTTGTAAGGGATTTCGCTATATCCTGACTATGGTGGATCGGTATACAAGATGGCCAGAAGCGTGTCCCATGACCTCTATTGATGCAGAGACTGTAGCTACATCTTTCATATCTACCTGGATATCACGCTACGGTATACCTTCTACAGTTGTGACTGATCGTGGTTCTCAGTTTACTTCTAGCCTGTGGAAACTACTAACATCTCTTTTAGGTACCACAGCGATAACCACCACTGCTTATCATCCTGCTGCTAATGGGTTGGTTGAACGTTTCCACAGGCAACTGAAGAGTGTGCTCAAAGGTAACATCAACTGGGTCGATCGACTGCCGTTGTGTCTTCTAGGAATACGTAACTGCTACAAAGAAGATCTCCAGTCGTCATCTGCTGACTTGGTTTTTGGAACAACATTAAAAATCCCAGGTGATATGGTTCATCATACAGATTCTCATAACTGGGATCACAGCACATTTCTTTCATCACTACATAACCATTTTAATGAGATTCGTCCTAAACAATCTCGTGCTCCAGTCACGGATGTGTTTATAATGCCTGACCTATTTACAGTCTCCCATGTTCTACTTCGCCATGATGGACACCGCCAAGGACTTCAGTACACCTATGATGGTCCATACAAAGTGCTAAGAAGAACGGACAAGACCTTCACCATCCTTCGTAGTGGCAAGAGAGAAATTGTGTCCATTGATCGACTGAAACCAGTATTTTTAGAGAATGAACATCTTCAGAATCCACCAGAAGAATTAACCTCTTTGTCTTCTCCCCTAAAGGTACCTGTAGTGCAACAGGAGTCGACACACTATCGTACCCGTTCTGGTAGAGTCAGCATGCTACCAGTTCGATTCCAGCCGTAATCTGGGGGAGGATCCTGTAGCGGTTCACGCAGCAAACTGCTGAAGTATCGTGAGTGGTAGTTTGGCTCGTCGGCAGTTCACCAAGACCCCGAGGGTTCATCGTGCACCAACCAATGAGGGAAGGACACCTCATCAACATGGCTGATCCTACGTCATCACCAGGGCTATATAAGCACCGGCAGCCGTCCACCAAGGCATCAGACTTCCAGTGTTCTCATCTCTGGGCTGACCACTTCCATTTCCACTTACACATACACTATTATTTACACTTCTACTTCACACGGTGGCAGAGGCTACTCCTCTGTATGTGTGTCGTATTTAGAGAGCAGAGCATATTACAGTAACTTAACATTAATCATTAGTCAATTGTGTATATTTATAACTATTTTGTATTGTATATATTTTGTGTGTAAACTTAAACTTATTGTGTGATATTGTGAATGATCATTTTTGTTGCTATTTAATATAATACCTAAAATACAGACTTTACTATACTTATTGACCATCAAACAATATAGTAGGTTAAACCTACATTACCTTGTAAAACTTCCAATAGTCTGCTCAGGTTAGGTCCTGGTAGTCTGCTCCGGTTAGGTCCTGGTAGTCTGCAATGGTTAAGATTAGGTTAGATTGGATTGGGTTAGGTTAGATTACGTTGGGTTAGGTTAGGTTATTTATGTATGGATAAAACATTAAATTTGCACAATAAAATGGATGTTAACCCTTAATGTCCGGACCGCGGACATAGACGGACCCAGGAAGCCCCCGGGTCGTGTCTTACACCCCTGCCATGTGGTGACCGGGCGGGATGAAGCACCGCTATTGCCAATGTCGGCATTTGCGAGCCCAATTTGGCGTTTTTTTTTTACTTGGCTATACTTCACCACCATCCCTACAAATCACCATCGTCAGTCAGTGTGTTACTGACTGTAAACATGGATGGATGTGGATTAGATTTCTCGTGCGTGTCCGATTCTGTGTTGCGCCATGCTTACTTACAACACTGACTACCACCCGCGCGGGCCACGTTCAGTTGTCGTCAGAGCCACGCCACCTAAGCGAACACAACCGCGCTCACACGAGAAAGTACCCTTCATTCCTCACTTAATTTCTCGGCAACGGAGAGTCGTAGAGAGCTGAGGTTGGTTTTATTGGAAAGAGGAAGAGTTGATGGTGCTAACACCAAATTTAAGTTGTTCAGTATCGTAGTTTAGACGTACAGAGTAAGTGGAATAGAGCGATTTTGGAAAAATCGGCCAAAAGCGCCTGGCCAGGCAGTAGGGAAAGTAAGACTAGCCCCGGACTGACAAAATGGCTATCCATAGTTATCCCGTCGCGGAGGGGTTAAATTCTGTGTTTATAAATGGTTGTATTAGTGAATATACCGGTACATACCACAATAAATAGTTAGTTTTATATTTAAATTCTGTGTTTATAAAGGGTTGTATTAGTGAATATACCGGTACATACCACAATAAATAGTTAGTTTTATATTTGAATTCTGTGTTTATAAAGGGTTGTATTAGTGAATATACCGGTACATACCACAATAAATAGTTAGTTTTATATTTAAATTCTGTGTTTATAAATGGTTGTATTAGTGAATATACCGGTACATACCACAATAAATAGTTAGTTTTATATTTAAATTCTGTGTTTATAAAGGGTTGTATTAGTGAATATACCGGTACATACCACAATAAATAGTTAGTTTTATATTAAAATTCTGTGTTTATAAAGGGTTGTATTAATGAATATACCGGTACATACCAGAATAAATAGTTAGTTTTATATTTAAATTCTGTGTTTATAAATGGTTGTATTAGTGAATATACCGGTACATACCACAATAAATAGTTAGTTTTATATTTAAATTCTGTGTTTATAAAGGGTTGTATTAGTGAATATACCGGTACATACCACAATAAATAGTTAGTTTTATATTTAAATTCTGTGTTTATAAATGGTTGTATTAGTGAATATACCGGTACATACCACAATAAATAGTTAGTTTTATATTTAAATTCTGTGTTTATAAATGGTTGTATTAGTGAATATACCGGTACATACCACAATAAATAGTTAGTTTTATATTTAAATTCTGTGTTTATAAAGGGTAGTATTAGTGAATATACCGGTACATACCACAATAAATAGTTAGTTTTATATTTAAATTCTGTGTTTATAAAGGGTTGTATTAGTGAATATACCGGTACATACCACAATAAATAGTTAGTTTTATATTTAAATTCTGTGTTTATAAATGGTTGTATTAGTGAATATACCGGTACATACCACAATAAATAGTTAGTTTTATATTTAAATTCTGTGTTTATAAATGGTTGTATTAGTGAATATACCGGTACATACCACAATAAATAGTTAGTTTTATATTTAAATTCTGTGTTTATAAAGGGTTGTATTAGTGAATATACCGGTACATACCACAATAAATAGTTAGTTTTATATTTAAATTCTGTGTTTATAAATGGTTGTATTAGTGAATATACCGGTACATACCACAATAAATAGTTAGTTTTCTATTTAAATTCTGTGTTTATAAATGGTTGTATTAGTGAATATACCGGTACATACCACAATAAATAGTTAGTTTTATATTTAAATTCTGTGTTTATAAATGGTTGTATTAGTGAATATACCGGTACATACCACAATAAATAGTTAGTTTTATATTTAAATTCTGTGTTTATAAAGGGTTGTATTAGTGAATATACCGGTACATACCACAATAAATAGTTAGTTTTATATTTAAATTCTGTGTTTATAAATGGTTGTATTAGTGAATATACCGGTACATACCACAATAAATAGTTAGTTTTATATTTAAATTCTGTGTTTATAAATGGTTGTATTAGTGAATATACCGGTACATACCACAATAAATAGTTAGTTTTATATTTAAATTCTGTGTTTATAAATGGTTGTATTAGTGAATATACCGGTACATACCACAATAAATAGTTAGTTTTATATTTAAATTCTGTGTTTATAAAGGGTTGTATTAGTGAATATACCGGTACATACCACAATAAATAGTTAGTTTTATATTTAAATTCTGTGTTTATAAATGGTTGTATTAGTGAATATACCGGTACATACCACAATAAATAGTTAGTTTTATATTTAAATTCTGTGTTTATAAATGGTTGTATTAGTGAATATACCGGTACATACCACAATAAATAGTTAGTTTTATATTTAAATTCTGTGTTTATAAATGGTTGTATTAGTGAATATACCGGTACATACCACAATAAATAGTTAGTTTTATATTTAAATTCTGTGTTTATAAATGGTTGTATTAGTGAATATACCGGTACATACCACAATAAATAGTTAGTTTTATATTTAAATTATGTGTTTATAAATGGTTGTATTAGTGAATATACCGGTACATACCACAATAAATAGTTAGTTTTATATTTAAATTCTGTGTTTATAAAGGGTTGTATTAGTGAATATACCGGTACATACCACAATAAATAGTTAGTTTTATATTTAAATTCTGTGTTTATAAATGGTTGTATTAGTGAATATACCGGTACATACCACAATAAATAGTTAGTTTTATATTTAAATTATGTGTTTATAAATGGTTGTATTAGTGAATATACCGGTACATACCACAATAAATAGTTAGTTTTATATTTAAATTATGTGTTTATAAATGGTTGTATTAGTGAATATACCGGTACATACCACAATAAATAGTTAGTTTTATATTTAAATTCTGTGTTTATAAATGGTTGTATTAGTGAATATACCGGTACATACCACAATAAATAGTTAGTTTTATATTTAAATTATGTGTTTATAAATGGTTGTATTAGTGAATATACCGGTACATACCACAATAAATAGTTAGTTTTATATTTAAATTCTGTGTTTATAAATGGTTGTATTAGTGAATATACCGGTACATACCACAATAAATAGTTAGTTTTATATTTAAATTCTGTGTTTATAAAGGGTTGTATTAGTGAATATACCGGTACATACCACAATAAATAGTTAGTTTTATATTTAAATTCTGTGTTTATAAATGGTTGTATTAGTGAATATACCGGTACATACCACAATAAATAGTTAGTTTTATATTTAAATTCTGTGTTTATAAAGGGTTGTATTAGTGAATATACCGGTACATACCACAATAAATAGTTAGTTTTATATTTAAATTCTGTGTTTATAAAGGGTTGTATTAGTGAATATACCGGTACATACCACAATAAATAGTTAGTTTTATATTTAAATTCTGTGTTTATAAATGGTTGTATTAGTGAATATACCGGTACATACCACAATAAATAGTTAGTTTTATATTTAAATTCTGTGTTTATAAAGGGTTGTATTAGTGAATATACCGGTACATACCACAATAAATAGTTAGTTTTATATTTAAATTCTGTGTTTATAAATGGTTGTATTAGTGAATATACCGGTACATACCACAATAAATAGTTAGTTTTATATTTAAATTCTGTGTTTATAAAGGGTTGTATTAGTGAATATACCGGTACATACCACAATAAATAGTTAGTTTTATATTTAAATTCTGTGTTTATAAATGGTTGTATTAGTGAATATACCGGTTACATACCACAATAAATAGTTAGTTTTATATTTAAATTCTGTGTTTATAAGGGTTGTATTAGTGAATATACCGGTACATACCACAATAAATAGTTAGTTTTATATTTAAATTCTGTGTTTATAAAGGGTTGTATTAGTGAATATACCGGTACATACCACAATAAATAGTTAGTTTTATATTTAAATTCTGTGTTTATAAATGGTTGTATTAGTGAATATACCGGTACATACCACAATAAATAGTTAGTTTTATATTTAAATTCTGTGTTTATAAATGGTTGTATTAGTGAATATACCGGTACATACCACAATAAATAGTTAGTTTTATATTTAAATTCTGTGTTTATAAAGGTTGTATTAGTGAAATATACCGGTACATACCACAATAAATAGTTAGTTTTATATTTAAATTCTGTGTTTATAAATGGTTGTATTAGTGAATATACCGGTACATACCACAATAAATAGTTAGTTTTATATTTAAATTCTGTGTTTATAAAGGGTTGTATTAGTGAATATACCGGTACATACCACAATAAATAGTTAGTTTTATATTTAAATTCTGTGTTTATAAATGGTTGTATTAGTGAATATACCGGTACATACCACAATAAATAGTTAGTGTTATATTTAAATTCTGTGTTTATAAAGGGTTGTATTAGTGAATATACCGGTACATACCACAATAAATAGTTAGTTTTATATTTAAATTCTGTGTTTATAAATGGTTGTATTAGTGAATATACCGGTACATACCACAATAAATAGTTAGTTTTATATTTAAATTCTGTGTTTATAAATGGTTGTATTAGTGAATATACCGGTACATACCACAATAAATAGTTAGTTTTATATTTAAATTCTGTGTTTATAAAGGGTTGTATTAGTGAATATACCGGTACATACCACAATAAATAGTTAGTTTTATATTTAAATTCTGTGTTTATAAATGGTTGTATTAGTGAATATACCGGTACATACCACAATAAATAGTTAGTTTTATATTTAAATTCTGTGTTTATAAAGGGTTTGTATTAGTGAATATACCGGTACATACCACAATAAATAGTTAGTTTTATATTTAAATTCTGTGTTTAAAATGGTTGTATTAGTGAATATACCGGTACATACCACAATAAATAGTTAGTTTTATATTTAAATTCTGTGTTTTATAAATGGTTGTATTAGTGAATATACCGGTACATACCACAATAAATAGTTAGTTTTATATTTAAATTCTGTGTTTATAAATGGTTGTATTAGTGAATATACCGGTACATACCACAATAAATAGTTAGTTTTATATTTAAATTCTGTGTTTATAAAGGGTTGTATTAGTGAATATACCGGTACATACCACAATAAATAGTTAGTTTTATATTTAAATTCTGTGTTTATAAAGGGTTGTATTAGTGAATATACCGGTACATACCACAATAAATAGGTTAGTTTTATATTTAAATTCTGTGTTTATAAAGGGTTGTATTAGTGAATATACCGGTACATACCACAATAAATAGTTAGTTTTATATTTAAATTCTGTGTTTATAAATGGTTGTATTAGTGAATATACCGGTACATACCCGACAATAAATAGTTAGTTTTATATTTAAATTCTGTGTTTATAAAGGGTTGTATTAGTGAATATACCGGTACATACCACAATAAATAGTTAGTTTTATATTTAAATTCTGTGTTTATAATGGTTGTATTAGTGAATATACCGGTAACATACCACAATAAATAGTTAGTTTTATATTTAAATTCTGTGTTTATAAATGGTTGTATTAGTGAATATACCGGTACATACCACAATAAATAGTTAGTTTTATATTTAAATTCTGTGTTTATAAATGGTTGTATTAGTGAATATACCGGTACATACCACATATAATAGTTAGTTTTATATTTAAATTCTGTGTTTATAAATGGTTGTATTAGTGAAGTATACCGGTACATACCACAATAAATAGTTAGTTTTATATTTAAATTCTGTGTTTATAAATGGGTTGTATTAGTGAATATACCGGTACATACCACAATAAATAGTTAGTTTTATATTTAAATTCTGTGTTTATAAAGGGTTGTATTAGTGAATATACCGGTACATACCACAATAAATAGTTAGTTTTATATTTAAATTCTGTGTTTATAAATGGTTGTATTAGTGAATATACAGGTACATACCACAATAAATAGTTAGTTTTATATTTAAATTCTGTGTTAATAAATGGTTGTATTAGGAATATACCGGTACATACCACAATAAAATAGTTAGTTTTATATTTAAATTCTGTGTTTATAAATGGTTGTATTAGTGAATATACCGGTACATACCACAATATATAGTTAGTTTTATATTTAAATTCTGTGTTTATAATGGTTGTATTAGTGAATATTACCGGTACATACCACAATAAATAGTTAGTTTTATATTTAAATTCTGTGTTTATAAATGGTTGTATTAGTGAATATACCGGTACATACCACAATAAATAGTTAGTTTTATATTTAAAGTTCTGTGTTTATAAATGGTTGTATTAGTGAAATATACCGGTACATACCACAATAAATAGTTAGTTTTTATACTTAAATTCGGTGTTTATAAATGGTTGTATTAGTGAATATACCGGTACATACCACAATGAAATAGTTAGTTTTATATTTAAATTCTGTGTTTATAAAGGGTTGTATTAGTGAATATACCGGTACATACCACAATAAATAGTTAGTTTTATATTTAAATTCTGTGTTTTATAAAGGGTTGTATTAGTGAATATACCGGTACATACCACAATAAATAGTTAGTTTTTATATTTAAATTCTGTGTTTATAAAGGGTTGTATTAGTGAATATACCGGTACATACCACAATAAATAGTTAGTTTTATATTTAAATTCTGTGTTTATAAATGGTTGTATTAGTGAATTATACCGGTACATACCACAATAAATAGGTTAGTTTTATATTTAAATTCTGTGTTTATAAAGGGTTGTATTAGTGAATATACCGGTACATACCACAATAAAATAGTTAGTTTTATATTTTAATTCTGTGTTTATAAATGGTTGTATTAGTGAATATACGGTACATACACAATAAATAGTAGTTTTATATTTAAATTCTGTAGTTTATAAAGGGTTGTATTAGTGAATATACCGGTACATACCACAATAAATAGTTAGTTTTATATTTAAATTCTGTGTGTTTATAAAGGGTTGTATTAGTGAATATACCGGTACATACCACAATAAATAGTTAGTTTTATATTTAAATTCTGTGTTTATAAAGGGTTGTATTAGTGAATATACCGGTACATACCACAATAAATAGTTAGTTTTTATAAGTTAAATTCTGTGTTTTATAAGGGTTGTATTAGTGAATATACCGGTACATACCACAATAAATAGTTAGTTTTATATTTAAATTCTGTGTTTATAAAGGGGTTGTATTAGTGAATATACCGGTAACATACCACAATAAATAGTTAGTTTTATATTTAAATTCTGTGTTTATAAAGGGTTGTATTAGTGAATATACCGGTACATACCACAATAAATAGTTAGTTTTATATTTAAATTCTGTGTTTATAAAGGGTTGTATTAGTGAATATACCGGTACATACCACAATAAATAGTTAGTTTTATATTTAAATTCTGTGTTTATAAATGGTTGTATTAGTGAATATACCGGTACATACCACAATAAATAGTTAGTTTTATATTTAAATTCTGTGTTTATAAATGGTTGTATTAGTGAATATACCGGTACATACCACAATAAATAGTTAGTTTTATATTTAAATTCTGTGTTTATAAATGGTTGTATTAGTGAATATTACCGGTACATACCACAATAAAATAGTTAGTTTTATATTTAAATTCTGTGTTTATAAATGGTTGTATTAGTGAATATACCGGTACATACCACAATAAATAGTTAGTTTTATATTTAAATTCTGTGTTTATAAAGGGTTTGTATTAGTGAATATACCGGTACATACCACAATAAATAGTTAGGTTTTATATTTAAATTCTGTGTTTATAAATGGTTGTATTAGTGAATATACCGTACATACCACAATAAATAGTTAGTTTTATATTTAAATTCTGTGTTTATAAATGGTTGTATTAGTGAATATACCGGTACATACCACAATAAATAGTTAGTTTTATATTTAAATTCTGTGTGTTATAAATGGTTGTATTAGTGAATATACCGGTACATACCACAATAAATAGTTAGTTTTATATTTAAATTCTGTGTTTATAAATGGTTGTATTAGTGAATATACCGGTTACATACCACAATAAATAGTTAGTTTTATATTTAAATTCTGTGTTTATAAATGTTGTAATTAGTGAATATACCGGTACATACCACAATAAATAGTTAGTTTTA